>CAUYQV010060226.1:0-12700 GCA_963574575.1 Galagoides demidoff
GTTAGGATCTTGTTGAATATTTTAGCATCGATATTCATTAGTGATATTGGTCTATAATTCTCTTTTCTTGTTGGGTCTTTTCCTGGTTTAGGAATTAAGACCTGCCATTCGACCATACAATTCCATTATTAGGTATATACCCAGAAGATAAAAAATCACATTTCAATAAAGATGTTTGTGTCAGAATGTTTATTGCAGCCCAATTCATAATTGCCAGATCATGGAAGAAGCCCAAGTGTCCATCGATCCATGAATGGATCAATAAACTGTGGTATATGTACACCATGGAATACTATGCATCCCTAAAGAAAAACGGAGACTTTACCTCCTTCATGTTTACATGGACGGAACTGGAAAATGTGCTTCTTAGAAAAAGCACCCTACTCCTTTGACCCACAAGCAACACTCTGAGTCAGGTTAATTTTTAAGTTAGCTTGTTTCCCCCCTCCATTTGTCCTCCCCAGCAACCATTTATGGCCCCTAAATAGAATTACATCCCCCCCCCCCAAAAAAAAAAGGTGTGTATAAAAATATCTGAACTTCTGGCTTGGTGCCTGTAGCTCAAGTGGCTAAGGCACCAGCCGTGTACACCAGAGCTGGCAGGTTTGAATCCATCCCAGGCCTGCCAAACAACAATGAGAACTATAACCAAAAAATAGCCAGGGGCTCCAGTGGGCATCTGTAGTCCCAGCTACTTGGGAGGCCTTGGCAAGAGAATCACTGAAGCCCAGGAGTTGGAGGTTGATGAGCAGTGATGCCATAGCACTCTACCCAGGGCAACAACTTGAGGCTCTGTCTCAAAAAAAAAAAAAAATTCTGAACTTCATTGGGATATTGGGTAATCACTCTGTGATTCTCCCCATGTGCATGATAAATAAATGTCTCTTTTATTAAACTGGCTTATTTGTGAGTTGATCTTTCAGCAAAGTTTCAGGGGAAAGGGCAGATTTCCCCTCACTCCTGCAGTCTGAAGTAGCAGGCAGGGTCCCAAGGCCACCCTGCTCTTCAGCAAGCTGCAGTGAGGAAAACTGTAACTCTGACCAGCAGGCAACATGGTGAGATTACACACATACCAGGAGGGCTCCTGGGTTCCCTCCCTGTGGGCTGTGGTTGAGCAAACAGTAAAAGACCATTGTCCTTTTGTAATTTAAGATTAATGAGAGAAGAGTTTCTGTGAGTACCTAGTTCTGCGAGTGACTCTGGCACAGGTATATTGCAGGGGCTTTGTGGTGTGTGAATGTTCACTGTTTGGTTGCTTCTCCTCCCAGAAACAGCTTCCAGTGTTGTTATTGTTTGTTCTTTTTTCATTGAATTTCTTTCTTTGCCATTTTTGTCACAAAGAGGCTTATTGTAGAGTAGAACTCAGGCCTAGCCCCACGATGCGCCTGATGTCCCAGCTGGCCCTGCAGTTACAAGTCTCTGGATGGACCCAGGGGTCTATGAAGAAAAACTTTCAGGTCCCTGAAAACAAAACCATATGACGTTTCTCTGTCTTCCTGTTTCCTGTCCTGAGCTTGTCTTATGACTGAGTGAGGTTCTCCTCTGTCCCACCATCCAGAGCATGTGTTCATTCCAGACATGTCAGGCGGCCACTTTGAAAAGACGGGGAGTCCGAGTCAGGCAAGATTCTGAGCAGCACACGCTTGTACCAAACATGTCAAGACTGAGGGGAAATCTTTGTCTTAAACTTCCCCATCCTCTTTGTTACCTTGTCTACTTCAGAGAGTGAATCTGTGCAAATCTGTGTGCCCACTGCAGGCTACACCTGTGGGTGTAGGTAAGAGGTAATCTACCTCTTTAGAAAATCACCACCAGGGTTTCTAGGAAGAGATACTGGATTGAGTCGTTTTGGGAATAAATATGTCATTAAAATGAAAGGCCAAAAGATGTATCTTGTAAAGTAGAAGAATTCTAAATTTTCTTAAAAACTGCAGAGATCTATCATCAAAACAATTACCCTATTTGAATTAATAGAGAAATAAGATTAAAGGAAAGACACATAATTTTGTGGCTAACTTTATATATTCTCTTGACAAATATCTGATATAAAACAAAGATAAAACAATTCTTTATCCATTATCCTGTGGGAACAATGGTAGAGGCCAATTCACTTTGGAGCCTAGTGGGTAAGGCCCCATGCTTTCTTCTCATCAGCCTCAGGTTGACTTCTGGGCAGGTAATGAGCCTGTTCTGGTTTTGATATTTGTGTAACTTTCTCTAGTCATTAATTCTCTTCTCTTCCCTTCTGTGCACAGCTTTTGATTCCCTGTGTTTTGTGGAGACACATAATACAGGGCTTTTAGATATTTATGTTGAATGGTCAGCTGAAAAACTGGGTCCCTAGAAATTATGACTGGGCAAAATTATGCATCTGGGCATAAATTATTACATCTTGTTTATGACTAGTGAGAGTTTTCTTTCTTTCTATTTCAGTTGCTTCTGTGGATTTTCTGGATTTTGTAACAACTATAATCCCCTCTTTAGAAACACCCCTTGCTTCATTGATTAAGTTGTAACCTTGTCAAGGCTTATTGGTTTTAGTTAAAGTATACTCTAGTTTAGCCAGGCATGGTGGCTCATGCCTGTAATCTCAGCAGTCTGGGAGGCCAAGGCAGGCGGATTCCTTGAGCTTGGGAGTTCAAGACCAGCGTGAGCAAGAGTAAAAAAAATTAGGGAACTTAGCCAGGCACCTGTGGCAGGCACCTGTAGTCCCAGCTACTTGGGAGGTTGAGGCAGGAGGATCGCTTAAATTTAGGAGTCTGAGGTTGCTGTGAACTAGGCTGATGTCACAGCACTTTACCCAGGGCAACAAAGTGAGATTCTGTCTCAAAAAAAAAAAGTATTTTAAGAAAAGGAAACCTTAGTTTCAAAGTTCAAAGGCAAAAGTGTCACCTCTTTGCTCTGACTAACATCTGCTCCACTCACCTTCACTCCCTCCTACTCCCTCCCTTACCAATCATGGAGTTTTGTCCAAAGAGGCAGCCACTGTTCAAACTATTTTTCAGTAAGATGAGCTCTGAGTTGTAGCCCATCCAGCTGATCTACACCTCACCTCCATCTTCTGTCTACTGCTTGCTCTGTTCTGTCCATGAACCTTCTCCAATACTGAAGTCTCTCTGACCCTGTTCTGATTCAGCCGCCCAATTTTTGAATTTCCCTTTGCTCAATTAAACTCTGTTAAATGTAATTTTATTAAAAATAAGTTCCAAGACAGAGCTCCCAGAGACCCCAGTTGCACTGAGTCCACCTAGGGTACCTGCTGGCCCTGCTATCCTTTGCTCCCTAATTGCACCTGACACTTATGGCAAGCTCTCTCTTAGATACCAAAGTGACACAGATTGGTGTTTTTAGCTTAAATTGGAGCTTAAGTTGGAGTCAAAGCAAATTTCTAGTCTTAACTAGGTTCAGAAATTGTGACAGAGATGGGACCAGATTGGCTCTGATAATTAATTAGCTTAGATCCAGTTAGAGGCCTCAGACATCTGACTGGATGAGCCAGGAGTTAACAATAAATGGTGATATCAGGGGGTGCAAAGTCCAGCTTTCAGGATTTTGCAGACCCTTCTGTGTTCTAGCCCTTTGTCTTACGTGCTTGGGTAAGAAAAACATTGCCTAAGTTGGTCATAGAGATTGGAGAGCCAAAACCAGGATTCAAGGTGAAAATAGAATCCTTAATTTCTAGAATAACTGGGTACTCTACTTTCTGGCTATGCCTGTGTACATGTGTATAAACATTAGGCCTAGAAACTGCAGATGCTTATACAAATGGCAATATCTCACCTAAGGCAAATTATTGCCTGCATAATAATTTTCTTAAAACAATAAAACAAATAATTAAAAGATTGACAGTCTGAATCAAAATTATAATGCTTAAGAGCTGGCAAATAAATTCTTAAAGTAACTATTGGAAACAGTTCTGTCTCTATGTCTTTACGTCTAGGTGTCTATAAATACCATTTGTATGCACTATTTTACTACAAAATTATATAAAAGGAGCTCTAATTAATTAGATTAAAATAAGTGCTTAAATCAAACATTTTATTACAAAGATAAAAACTAACTCAAATGTTGTTTTTTTTTAAGTTTACATGACTTTCAAGAACATAGTAATTGACCTCTGCTCAGCCTCTTTTCAATTCTGTTACACCCTGATTCTCAGTTTCTCTTTACATTCACCTTCAGAGGGAGAAAGGACCTGGATGCCTCCCAGACACCGTGAGCCTCCTTCAATAGTCTCTCGAGTTCTCTAGCTGATTTAGACTCTACAGCAGGCATCCTCAAACTATGACCCACAGGCCACAGGCAGCCCACCTAGGACATTTATCCAGCCCTCCGGGTGTTTTTGCCACTGCTGCCTGTCCTGCTTAGCAGCCTACTCATCCTAGGGCCTGAAGTCCAGCCCTCCAACAGTCTGAGGGACAGTGAACCAGCCCCCTGTTTAAAAAGTTTGAGGACCCCTGCTCTGCAGTCTTTACCCAGAGATCCACTCTTTGTCTGTACTTGTTTGATTTGTTAATGACCTTTTGCTCTGTGAACAGGGTGCTCTCATAGACTCTCTCATTCTTTTAAAGTATCTGCTGAATGGCAGCTATATTGCCTCCAGTTCTGGACTCCAGTGGGTACAGACTAGGACACAATATCTTAGAGCACTGCCAATATTACCCCAAAATGCCTTGAGTCAAATTTGTTATAACCTCACTTAGGAAAGCTGCCACTATTTAGAGACTCCAAATATGCCTTTGGAGTCTCCCATGCAGTTGGAACAATTTGGAAATCTCATTTATTTTCTGTTTGAAACTCTTATTGTCAATGGACATGTAATATCAAATAGATTGCATATTGGGCCAAATAGACCCCCTTTGGCCTCTTTTGTTTCAACTTTTTGACTTAAACTTATCTCCCATCACATGGGATATATGTACAAACAGGGATAGTTAAGAAAAATATATATACATATATGTGAGTATATGGTTGGTACTTCCCTGAGATCTATGATATCTCTAACCAAATTATTTCCCAGTGCATTGTGTGTAAATCTCACAAAATCTCTGGAAGAAACTCTCCCCCAGAGGCACAGACTGTTCCTTTTGGTACTATGGTTGACTTAGTAAATTTACTTATAGATTTAGAGTTTTCTTACTCTTTGGTTATTGTTTACATGATTGGTGAACAGGCAGAATATTTTCTAATTAGGAGTGCTCATGCTACAACAGTGACAGAGAAATTAGTAACTGTGATTATTGCTCATTTTGGTATTCCTTTATGGGTTGAGTCAGATCAAGGGACTCATTTTTAAATCACTTGTTTGCAAAGGTTCTAGGATACTTATTAAAATTGCATACCCATGTCACCCCCAATCCTCAGGGCAAGTAGAATGTAAATAAATAAATCTATAAATAAAAAGGGCTTTGAGAAAAGTCTGTCAAGACACTAGACTTAAACGTCCAGAAGACTTATTGGCTCTTATAAAAATCTGTGATACTTTAACTAGGAGATACAATTTGGACAGGTTTAACCCCTTCTGAAACATGGCTCTGTTGCCCGACACCTACTGGCACCTATAAACTTTCCATTCCTGGACTGACTGAGCCCTACGGTGACTTAAGTGAACAATCCAATACTATGACTAGCTACATACAGATGCTAAATAAAATGTTTGGAGCACATCATTAGCCTGTGAAGGGAGCATGGCCTCCACCAGCTAACAGACCTTGTCATCATGTTTGATCAAGGTATGATGTGTACATCAAAGTTTTTAGATGAAGATAAAGTGTTTTTTGTTTTTTTTTTTAACAAAAGCACCCATTAAATGGTTTTATTGGAAAAAGTAAGGCACTCCAAACTTCATGGTTTCCTTGAGGTTATAATTTTGTGGCTGCTTTTAGTACTAAATCAGAGAAATCCCAGGGACAGAGGGGACCTCACACCCGCCCTGATGTGGGCTCTGTACTGTATGCTGGGCAAACACACTGTGCTGAACAGCCCACATTCAGAAAAGCAGTGCAGTTCTCTATACATAAAAGTATATGAATACAAAGCTTTCTAGAGTCGATTAGAAAGTATTTAGGAACAAACAGTAGAGAGTCAAATTTTGAAGGCTTCTATGAAATACTTAGAAAATCTTTGCAATTCTTTAAATTACCACAAATTCCCAAGAAGTTAGACTAAAGAGTTTGTTAAAAGTTATGTTCTTAGTTTGTGAAAATTTAAAGGGCTCATCAAACCGTGTGATTGTGGATCACTGTAGTGACTTGTCTGTGAGCCTGATTCCTGCTGAAGACAGTTCCTCAACTTGCTGGGAAGGCCTTATGAGGTACTCCAGGATTCACATGGGCCACATCAAACTACACTATGACAACTGGAGGAAGACCCTACAGGTGACCGGAAAGTGGGGATCTTCAGGGTCAGCTTCCAGGCCCTTGACGCAGGTATCTTTATGAAGTAGAGAGCTTTTCCTAAGATCACAGACTGAGAAACTCCACTTTTCATCATAAATTCCTCTGTGTCTTTTAACACCCCCTCCAGGGTCCTTTTAAAATGCTTTTTACTTTAAGCTTCCTCTTTGAGAATTTTACATTGGAAGCTGAGTGAACTTTGCCTCACCTATCCCATTCACCTTGTAATCTTCCACAGCTGCCAACTCAGCTTCTAATATGTGAAACTTCTGAAGATGTTCCAGACTAGAGAAATGAAGGAGCTTGGGAAATTTCACCTCAAAATATGACTCCTCTTTAGTTATCAAGAATATTTTTTAATTGAAGATTCTTAGAGATTAGCATGCTCTTAAAATGGACTCTCTCCCTCTGTCTTCATGAAACAGAATGACCTGGTCAAAAGATCCAGGGGTACAATGACTTCCCTCCATTCTCCTGTTATCTCAATATACAGGAGGTCCAAAGGTCTCCCATAAATCACCACACCTATACAGAGGGAAATGGGAAACAGTAGTTAAATGTACCTTTATTTATAAAATATTCATTACGAAATTTTATAGACGGGCAACACAGAGAATATTTTGTAAACTTTGGGACACTGTGTATTTCAGGAAAGAAAATCAAGAATGCAACCAGACCTGGCCCAAATCACTTGAAACATAATGCTTGCATTTCAGGTGAATTTTTAAGTCAAACTATTTCCCCCATCAATTCATCCTTCCAGCAACAATCTGTGACCCCTAAATAGAATTGCCTGTCTCCTCTCCCCTTTCACCTCTAAAGGGTGCATATAAAAATATCTGAACTTCATTGGGATATTGGGTAATCACTATGTGATTCTCCCCATGTGTATTGTATTAGTAAGTAAAACTTTCTCTTATTAATTTGCCTTAATTGTGAGTTGATCTTTTAGCAAACCTTTGGGGGAAAGGGCCAGTTTCCCCTAACTCCTACAGGACTTCCCCTCTATCTGAGGACTCTATCAAAAGAATAATTGACTTCCTTTCCCCTCCCTATTACTCAGTATATTGACATAAAGATGACCAAGAATGCAATCAGACCTGGCTCAAATCATTTTAAATGTAATCCCTGCCTTCAATTAATTTACAAGTCAACCTGTTTCCCCCATCCATTCATTCTCCCAAGTAGCCATTCATCCACCCTAGTAACCATTTATTGTCCCTAAACATAATTATCTATATTCCTCATTTCCCCTTCCCCCATAAAAGTATAAAATATCTGGATCCCATTGTAATATTGGGTATCCTGTACACATGGTAAATAAACCTCTTCCTATTATTAATCTGCCTTAATTGTGAGTTGATCTTTCAGTAAACTTACAGGGGAAAGAGAAGTTTTCCCCTTGCCCCCACAGTGTTACAGGAGATGGATCAATGTGGATCCTGGTAATGGCTTTACTTTTTGTTCTCTAAGTGAAGGGAAGTCTTTGGAGGGTTTTGAGGAAGGGATGCTATGAGCTGGTGTGCAGTTTCAGGTCACTGTCTGTTATGTGGAGAAAAGCAGGGAGAGGGCCTGGTGCAGAATTGGGGATCTCAGAAAGGAGGCCCCAGAGGGAGCTCAGGGGCATACAGGGTGGCAAGACAGACTCAAGAGCTAGAGGCAGAGCTACAAGCAGTAGGTTATCAGGGATATGCTTTAAATATAGTCATGGAAGAATTTATTGAACTAATTTGAGTTATGAAATAAAAGTAAAAACCACTCCTGGAATTTTTTACACCAACTACTATGAAGAATATTAGCCAGCATACCCTAGTTAGAAACCCTGCTGGGGCAGGTTGGGGAGAGGTGGAAAAATGAAATATTTTGCTCTGGGCTTGATAAGTTAAAGTTGTTTTTCAGATATTATGTGGATAAATGAAGCAAGAAGCTGGATGTATGGGTCTGGGGCTCGGGGAAGTAGCTGGGGCTGGAACACACATTCCTGTGCAATCAGTGCTCTCATTGTATTTAGAGCTGTTATCAGCACCTCGGGGTCTGTCTGTCAGCTCCCAGGATGGAAATCAATGGAGAATACCAGACAGAGCAGCAAAAAAAGCAGTGTATTTGGTTTGTGTACAAGGAGGCCAGCACCAAGGAAGGGAAGGTATGGGCTGCTCCCTGAGAGTAGTGTGGGACTGACTTTATAAAGCCTTTCTACAGGGCCAGGTCACATCAAAGCATGTATAGAAAGTGTTTTCCTAGCACCTGCACAGTAGCTTTGCATACATTTTCATGCATTGTATGTAGCATTAGTACTTTAAATTTCCACTCATGGGTGTGATGTTTATTACTAAAATGAAGAAAATGTTACTTAAGTTGGGTCTTAAGCCTAACTGTGCATGGAGCTCCAAGGAAGTCCCTTGTCCCCTAGACCAAGGTCTGGAGGACAACAAGTTTGTGATCTCTTATTCTTAATTGGCTAAAATTAGGTAAACTGTAGTCTCTGGAACATATGAGAACAAGAAGCTATCTCAAAACAGGAAACTGGTTAGTGAAGCTGTGTCAAGCTACTGAATGACTGAGGTGCCCCAGAAAGAATATACTCCTGTATACCATGGGAGGGAGCAGGCATGAAGATGAGACCCTGTGCAAAATGTTGATTTACATTTTCTTCTAGTGCTTTTATGATTTTTATTTTCCCCATTTAGTACATAATTAAGTTGTAAGGAAAAGATCTATAAAGCCAGCTTGTTTTTTAGTATGAAAAGCATTTTGTTTTATTTTTATATCACATCTATTCTGGTTTAACACTCCCTTTAGGACACCTAAAATTCTTAGGTTGAGCTTTCCTCTATCTCCCTTAAGTTCATGAAGTAAAAGCCAATCTGGACTTAGTGAAGGAGAGAATTTGTTCAAAAAGACTATTGCACCAAAAGGTGAAGGTCATTGCAACAGGGGAGGGGATGGTGCGGCAGGGAAAGCACGGCAAAGGAGAGAGCTTGGCACTTGGAAGGTCACCAGAAAGGATTTTAATGAGAGAGAAGGGCAGCTGGGGCCAGAAAGGGCGGGGCCAGAAAGGGCTGGGCCAGTTGCTCTTAGATGAGCAGGTGGAATGATAGGCAGGCTGATCAGAGAACTTTTATCCTGGGCTCACTTGACTCTTGAGAGGCTGTTAAGGAGAAGTTGTTCCACTTTCTGTTGCTGTGTAAGCTCAAGTGTGGGTCAGAGTCCAGGGACCTGAAGGAAGGATGAATCCTTACTAAGTTTGGTCCACTCAAATTAGTAGGCATTTCATCCAGATTAGTAGAGATAAATAGTTCAACTAATTATCACTAGTGAGGTAAAGAATGAGAATTTAGAGGCTCTGTGTTTGGCCTTGTCATAGATAAACCAGGGAGTTTTATCCAAGTCTTATGGGAAACGGTGATTCTTTGCACCCTAACTGAGCTAACAATAAGGCTGGAAGGGTATTAACCACCTTCACTGCTTCCCAGGAGCAGACTCAAGTAAGCTTCAACACTGTCAACTCCAATATCATTTTTTCCATACATTCCCCTCCCCACCATTTCCATCTTGATTCTGGGAGAAAACACTAGAGATTGCTCTTGACTCTGCAGATTGTTTTCCATACAGTTCAATTTGCATTTTCATTCTGTTTCTAATAAGAATTTTGGGTTTGCTATTGCATTTTCTATTTCCTTGAGTTTGGGGGCGGTAACAATTTATTTGTCTATTTGTTTCCTCCTGTTTTAGGCTTTTCTTTTAGAGCTGCTCTCATTGGAGCCTTGTCTTATATCCTACCATCATACCAGAATACTGTTTAATTTTATTCTCATGTTCACAGTAAACATCACATTATACCTTTTCTCTGACTCTTCAAAATGAACTTTAGATTTCTCTAGTATTTTATAAATCATGTTATTTATTTTAAAAACTTTTGCTATTATAATTTTTCCCTTTATTCAACCAGTAATAAGGATGCCTACATATTCAGTGTCCATCATAGTTAATGATGACTGCCTTGTGCTGGGTCCTGCTCTCTGCCCATTGATTGTTGTTATAATGGTCTTTATAAAATCCAATGTACACAGCCCTATTATGAAACTAATTTATAGATCTCAAATGAAAGCTACAACCTAATTCTAGCCTAAGAATATGGGGAGGGGAGGGGAGAAGGGCAGGTGGGTGGTGGGAGGGTGACTGGAAAGATCACCTATATGGTTTGTCTAACAAGGGTATAAGTGAACTTTTCTAGAACTAGAGTATAAATGTTTTAACATAATAACTAAGTAAATGACACAAAGTCTATGTCAACCAGTTTGATGAAAATACTTCAAATTGCATATGAAAACACTACACTGTACCCCATGTTTGCATTAATGTATACAACTATCATTTAATAATAAAAAGTTGATTGTCCACATAAAAAATAAATAAATAAATAAAATAAAACTAGAAAGCAGGTTTGTCTAAACAAATACTTCAATTTCACCCTGTAACTCACTATCACAGAGTGAAGCTGAGCTATGCTTTCTCCTCCTCCACTCTCAAACACTGACCTGCATAGTGGGCTTGGAAATGCACCTCAGCTATTGATTTTCCTCCCCATCCCCTCCACACATATTTTTCAAGATATGATTCTTTGCCCCGACACTCAACCTTACAAGTTTTCTGTGTGAGGCAGTCAGTAGTCTCAAAAATGCCAAATTTATGCCCCAGAGACAATGTTGTAAAGCCAAGGGGTTTGACTGGTAGAGACCACAAATCCCAAAAGGACGCAGTAAGATACAAGAGACTGATGAAACTACCTCCTTTCAGGTGGGCAAAATTCAGACAGCAGCACTCCTGTCTTGCCATGTTATAATTCTTACTTCCATTCCTTTGGTCTGTTGTTACTAGGTAAGATTCTTTTTAGATTCTTGGAGTAGGTTAAATTATAATTTTAATTTCTGGCATTATGCTGTTTCTTTTGGTCATACTCTTTAACATGATTTTAGTCATTGTTCCTTTCCTTGCAGGGCAGGTAGGGTTTGTGTTTAAGGGAGGCTGGGGACTGAGTAGAGGGCTGTCAGCTGTGTTCCCTTCCACATAGAAAGCCAGTGTTTACCCAACACGAATAGAAAGGACCGCTGAAGCTACATGCACAGTAATCCACGCTCAGCCATGTGTACACTGTGAGTCACTCCACATCAGAATCACTGCAAATTGTTCCATAAATTTTACAGTATTAAGATATCATTTGGTAGCAAATTAAAACTTAAGAGAATGCATTTTAACAACCTTTAGAAGTCTTCAGTAAATTGCAGTAGCAGCATCCTTCCATCCCATCTACCCACTCAAACAAAATACAAGAAATGGTGCAATATGCAAAGCATTCAAGCAAAGAAATAACCTTTCAGAAAAACCAGCAAAAATATGCTTTGGGTCACCTTCTGATCCAATTGCAAAGTAACCATTTAATCTTTGCCATTGACATTTAGCCTCTTTCAATGTTGTTTCAATAGAGCTTCTTTTTCAAATATTTTACTCTAACATTCCATGCTAGCATCAAATTATCTGATTGGAAAAAAATACTTTCAGGTATGTAATGGATAGGGTGGCTGAATTTTCTAAAAGCTTTTATTGAGTTATAATTTTTATGGGTTAAGCTTAAGACAACTCTTCTTATCCAATTAAAGCAAATTTGTAAAAATAATTTAGTATGAATGTAATGACTATATATATAATTTTTTTTTTTTTTGCAACAGAGTCTCACTATGTCATCCTTAGTAGAGTTCTGTGCCATCACAGCTCACAGCAACCTCAAACTCTTGGGCTTAAGCAATTCTCTTGCCTCAGCTTCCCAGTAGCTGGGACTATAGGCACCTGCCACAATGCCAGGCTATAACTATATTTTGAATAATTAATTTACAGCCTTCTATATATGCTTTTTCATATAAAGATAACTATTATTTTTATATTTAATTATACCCAGGAATTGTTTTAAATCATGGATGCATTAATGACAAATTCAAGTTCTGTTTGATATTCAAGTAGAAGTTGTGTTGCTTAAAAAGTGTCAAGATGATAAACAGAAATCCTAATAGGATTTATTGTGAACAACATCACTGTAAGATAGACCAACTTCTTATGGTGATTTTCTGCTAATGAACATCCCAAACTTAATGCATATGTAAGGTGACCAGATTTTAACATTGGTAAAGCAGGACACCATTGGGGGGGCCTGACAACAATGCAAGGAGAGGAGTAGGGAGTTTACATTATAGCCTTTTCATTTCTAAATGAAGTTACATTAACCTCTTAATTCCCAAATGGAGTTACATTAA
>CAUYQV010060227.1:0-10594 GCA_963574575.1 Galagoides demidoff
CACTGAATTTCTGGCCAGAAATATTCAGCAATTCTTTTTCCCTGAGAAGGCCAGGAGGTAAATAGTCTTGAATCATTATTTTCCAAAGTATGCCTCACAAGAAACCAGTGCCACAAGACGTTCTGTTAAAAAAAAAAAAAAGAAGAAAAAGAAAGGGAGTTTTCTGGACAGATACATTTGGAAGCCATTGTAAATTGCATATGGAGATTTCACATGTGTTATGTTAAAGGCCCTGAGAAGTCCTGCAGTAAAGGAAGGTTTTTTTTAAAAGCATGGTACAGTGATTAAAAACATGTGCCATCAAAACAGATGTGGATCACTGGACTGCGTATGTGGATGTGACACTTTGGGGGTGATACTTTCACGTGCCTGCATCTCACTTCCTTGTTTGTACAGTAGGTTAGTATGGTACCTATTTCATACAGTACTTGTGGAAAGTATATAGTACATGAACTGGTTAGTTACTAGTAGCTGTTACTCCATTCAGAGTCGACCTTTTTGTGTGCATTGCATTCATTAATATCTCAGAGAAATAGTGTTGTGTGGGAAAGGCCAGAGTGGACTAACTTCCTCAATCCCCATGTGACTTCTGGTGGGAGCTCAGGGAGGAAGGGCAGCCCCTAGGTGGTGGGGGCTGCATTATAGAAGAGAACTTGCGGGTGTATGAGCTCTAGAATTGGGGAGCCAGTTCCCACTTGGCTGCAAGGTTCAATATGTAACTGCAGTGTATGTTTGGGGGCCAGTCATTTAACAACAGTAGTAGAATTCAGGGTCATAGACAGATATGGTCGAGTTGACATATTAAGAGGTTTTCAATTACAAGTGACAGAAACTGAACTCAGACTCATTCGGCATAATGGGGTAAGTGAGTTTGTATTAGTATAACCAGGAAGAATATTAGGGTAGTTCAGAGAACTGAAAGGAGAGTGTTAGGAACTAGAAATCAACATAGACTCCCACCCTCCTCCTATCTTTACTATCTCTCGTCTAGGCCTGTCTTACTTTTCCTAACCTCCTACTTCCTCCTAACCTTCCTACTGTAGAAAACCCTTCCCCACATGGGGGAACATGGCTTCAGACTGCATCAGCTGAATCCCAGGCAGAAAGA
The DNA here is from genome assembly GCA_963574575.1 of Galagoides demidoff. Taxonomy (NCBI): domain Eukaryota; kingdom Metazoa; phylum Chordata; class Mammalia; order Primates; family Galagidae; genus Galagoides; species Galagoides demidoff. The sequence goes on from CAUYQV010060227.1 coordinate 1,109, forward strand.
GAGAGAACGCTTCCTCCCAGGCCTGATCAGTCCCCAGAAATCAATTTTCTTGGATCCATGTCTGTCCCTTTGACTGCTCACTGTACCAGGGAGACGGGCGCTATCATTGGCCACGCCTGGCCATGAACCCACTTTTGACTGGTAGCCAGTCAGGCAGGGCCTGCTACCCAAAACAGGAGAGATGGAAAGCTTGCTGGGTGGACAAAACCCAAAGCTGCAGGAGCTCTCTAGAGCTCAGTGTGAGGGAGAAGTGCTAGAGTACAAAGTGTTAGAATTGTCTAAAGTGTTATCTGGGGATTCATATTTTCACATTGAGTTCCCTTTCTTGCTGATTTTTAGCAACTTTCAAAAAAAAAGCCCCTGTATTTCTTTTCAGCTAATCCTTATATTACATCTCATCTCTCTCTCTCTTTTTTTTTTGCAGTGAAAATATTGTATTTATCATTCTCAATACCCATTAGTAAAATTGGTCTAAATAATGGATTTTTTAAAAAGCAAGATTAGGCTCGGCGCCTGTGGCTCAATTGGCTAAGGCTCCAGCCACGTATACCTAAGGTGGTGGGTTCGAATCCCCAGCCCAGGTCCGCCAAACAACAATGATGGCTGCAACCAAAAAATGGCCGGGCGTTGTGGTGGGCGCCTGTGGTCCCAGCTACTTGGGAGGTGGAGGCAGGAGACTCGCTTGAGCCCAGGAGTTGGAGGTTGCTATGAGCTGTGATGCCATGACACTCTACCCAGGGGGACAGCTTGAGGCTCTGTCTCAAAAACAAAACAAAACAAAACAAAAACAACAACAACAACAAAAACCCAGAAAGGTCTCTATGACTAACAAAAATGCCCCACAATATACATAAATAGGCATATATGATACCACTTTCATATGCACAAATGAATATTTGTTTGCAAAGGTACAGAATATCCCCGGGTGGAGTGGTGGTGGGGGGAAGACTTGTAAAATAATTGCCTCCTATCAGGAAAAATGCATGACTAGAGGTAAACGTGGGAAAGTAGACTTTTCATCATCTACCTTTTAAAATTCGCCTCTTCTATATATATTACTTATTCTAAAATTAAATTAAATTCAAGCACAAACCAAACTGAATCTGCCTCTATAGGTTATATCTCTCCTATCCCCCCATTCAATGTCCAAATATAACAGTACTTTTAAAAAATTAGCTAAATTCTGCCACCTATTTGCTTAAAATCTTCAAATGGTTCTGAACAAAACTCAGAGCAAAAACCCTCTTACCTCTTGGACTTCATTTCTTACTATTCTCCCCCTACCTCAGCTACCTGCCATTTCTGCTGTTCTTGGAATAGGTTACCCACATTTCTGCCTTAGACTATGCACTTGCTGTTCCATCTAACTGGAATGGCGTGTGGCTCACTTCTTCTTCTCTTTCAGGTTGTTGGCTCAAACACAAGTGATGAGTTCTTCGATCATCTCAATTAAAATTGTAATGCTCTCTCTCAGTCCTTATCCTCTTTTCTTGTTTTATTTTTCCCATAGCCCTAGTCAGTGTCTATGTACTATGTATTTAAAAGTTTGTTTGCTGTTTCCCTCCCTTATTTATGATGTGTATGCTCAAAAAAAAAAAGAGGCTTTTTAGAGCATACACAGGGCTTCATGTGAATGTACCCCTGAAAACAAAAACTAAAATCCTAACACTACTGCGTTCCAAGCACTGATGCCACGAGCTCAAAACCAAGAAAAATCAGTTCTATCCGACCTGATAAAGTGATGGTTATACCATGTCAAGAAAATGACGGTCGCCGTCCTACACCCTAAGAACGACTACAGCGAAAAACGTTCAATTCGAAACTTCCCACTTGTAAACAAACAGCAGTAGAAAGACGCGCGGGTGAGCGCACTGAACCTATTCTGTAGCTAAGATCGGGGTCTGGTAGCCGTTGCTCTCCGCAGCGCGGGACCGGCGGGCCATTCGCGGAGCCGCACGGGGACCACTTCGCCCCCCGCGCCTGCCCCCGTCCCCAGAACCCGCGGCCGTTACCTTGGTGCCTCCGAGCCGTAACACTTCCTCAAGGGAGAACCCATTCTCGGCCTCACTGCTATCGTCCTCATCTTCCTCGTCTGGATCTTCCACCGCCTCCTTCGGGCGCCAGGGCCGCTTGGCATGAAACTCTAAAGGTTCCTTAGCAGCCGCCATAACTAGCGGAGCACACGCGCCCTACCCGCAGCTTACTTCCGCTTGACTCCTGACGTACTTCCTTCCGGGGCGTGTCCTCTCCCGGAAATGGCCTCAATTCCCCGGCCTGAGGCGGTCTACGGCCGCCTGGGAATGTTGGCATGAGCGTCCTGGTGAGGTCCGGCGTGGGTCCGCTGTGTGTCGCGGCGCGCACGGGTAAGCCTCCGGCCCGCCGAACCCTGGTTTTTGTGGAAACCGCAGGGGGCGCGTTCCTCAGCTGGGGGCTCTTGCTTGAAAGTGCCCTGGTCTGTAGACTGGAGCTCAGCTAGATGCCAAATGACTGCTGTGCGGGCAAGTGCGAGCTGTCTCTGTGCCTCGTGGGCGTGCTGCGCGCATCAGTCCACCTGGCGTCGTTGCAAGGATAAGGTTTAACGAAGCTGCTTTGAAAGTGTTCAGAGTGCTTGCACATATAGATACTAGATTTTATAATGTGGCCTGCTTAATCTATGTTTTTCACAGTTATTCCCTTTATTTGGAGAGGGAAATACTTCAGCTCCGGGAATGAGCCGGCAGAAAATAACCCAGTGACTCCGATGCTGCGGCATCTTACGTACAAAATAAAGTCTACTGGCCCCATCACTGTGGCCGAGTACATGAAGGAGGTGTTGACCAACCCAGCCAAGGTATGGGTCGGGGTGGCCCGAGGACTAGGCCAGGGCTAGATTTGGAAGGTGTGAGTCAAGAGGGAGAAGCCCTAAAGTCTATAGGCCAGACAGTGGGGTTACCTTCAAGGAGATGAGCCATCCCCAAAGACCTGGGGACAGGTAAATTGATCTATCAATTGGTCAGGGCTGGGTTAAGTAAGGGGCATTGCCAGTAAAGAGAAGACACATTTCAGGGAGAAATGTGTTTAGGAGACAGAATGTAACCAATTGGATTTTTTGAGGGAAGGATGCCTCTCCTGATTGGGCTAGGGGTGGATGGTGTAGACTCATTGCTCTGAGAGAAAAGAATGCAAGAAGGGTTAGAGCATCAAATCTTATCTGGCAGGGTAAGGATGAAGAGTTCAGTCTGATATATGAATTCCAAGTATGTGGGACTCTTAGGTAGAAATCTCTAGTAGGCAACTGGAAATAGTAATCTATTGCCTGGAAAGTTGTCTGTGTTCCCATGGCTTTAGTGGGCACTAAAAGCATATTTTAGGTTTTCTTGAGAATGGAGCCTAGGTCTTTACTGTTTTAGGATTAAGCACTGTCACAGCTTTCTGACCTGTATTTTCTTGTCTTCTCTACAAAGCCATTTGGTGAAAGCCCATATTCCTTCATTTTAGACTATTATAAAGTTTTGCTGGGTTGAAGTAAGACATCTCTGGAATTCCAGGGTTGGTTCGGCTATTGGTGTTACATGTGGTGGTGTAAGTCTAGTGTTCAGAGGTTTACTCAAGGCAGGGATCTTTTCATTCCCCTGAACAGTGCTACAAGATAGGTGGTTTAGGCTACTGTGGTGGTAGTAGACATGGAGTGAGAAGAGGGTGGTTTAGAAATGGACTGACAGGTTGGACACACTTACAACCCTGACTCAAGTGTAACAAAATCGATACATGTAACTGAAAACACTTGTATCCCCAGTAATATTTTGAGATAAAAAATGGACTGTCAATATTTGTTTTTGGAATGGGTAAAAGAAAGGACCAGATTCCTAGATTTTTACCTTGAGCAAGTAGGTTATGATGGTGCCATTTATTGAGGTTGTTAAGATGGACCAGGTTTGGAAGAGTAGTGGGGACAGGGTTACATCAGGAGCTACATTTCACACATCATTGTGTCGGCAGTAATAGCCAGGTGGAGGTAGTAAGCAGCTGGCTACAGGAGTCTGCAGTTCAGGAGAAAGATTGGGTAGGCGTATATAAACTTGGTTGTCAGCAGTATGTGGATGGTGTTTAAAGCCAAGGAACTCTTATCTAAGAGTGTACTTAGACAAAGGAAGATTTCCCAGCATTAAGACTTGAGGTAACTAAAGTTTAGAGTCTTTTAATCTAGGGACCCTTGAATAGACATGAGGGCATTCATGAACTTAGATAGAAAAAAATTACACCTTTCTTTTCATTAGTTTGTACATGAAGTTTAGCATTTTTGCAAATTATTAACATAGGCAACAAGTAGCATCAGCAATACCTATGACTTTGTCATCAGTAGAAGTCACTGGTATTTTCATGTCATAGTAGAGTGACCATAGGTATCGCAAACTACCATTTTGCTCATGCTTACTTTAAAACTTTGTTAATTACTAGGTCTTTGGCTTGATTTTTTAAAAAAAATATATTAGGAAAGAAGTATACAAAGGGTGCCAAACACTGTACAAACATTTTATGAATGGAAAAAATAGTCTACTAGTTTTTTAAGGTGATTAAATATTACTTTATAAGATTTAGGTAAAGGTAAACTGTTATCTTGATTATTTAGAGGAGAGAACTTTCTTACTAAATATTTCATTGTATACATTATATGATTGGGGGGGGTGTTTCAAAAAGCATTTTTTGAAAATTAATTGTGTTCTCCATTTTTTCTTTTTATTCAGGGCTATTACGTGTACCATGACATGCTAGGAGAAAAAGGAGATTTTATTACTTCACCTGAAATAAGTCAGATCTTTGGGGAGGTAATTTCTAATGTAAACGATGAAAGAAACGATTATCACAAACATTTGAGCACAGATCAAGCTGTATTATTCTGTGATAGTGGTTTATAGCCTTTTTTGTGATTTATCAAAAGTTTTAACATTTTAGTAGTTTATATGCTAGAGAAATAGGCAATAGAGGAGAAGAAATTAATAAAGAGGACATTTGCAAAGTTTACACTTCACTATAGAAAAGAAAATAGAGGCTTGGTGCCTGTGGCTCAAATGGCTAAGGCGCCAGCCACATACACCTAAGGTGGCAGGTTCAAATCCTGCCTGGGCCGGCCAAAAACAACGACGGCTGCAACCAAAAATAGCTGGGTGTTGTGGCTGGCGCCTGTGGTCCCAGCTACTTGGGAGGCTGAGGCAGGAGACTCCCTTGAGCCCAGGAGTTGGAGGTTGCTGTGAGCTGTGATGCAATGGCACTCTACCCAGGGGGACAGCCTGAGGTTCTGTCTCAAAAAAAAAAGAAGAAAAGAAAAGAAAATAGAGATTAGAGAGAAGGAAATGCAAGTAAAGAGGGTGGAAAAAGGAGAACCAGATGAAATATGAGAGTAGAAGAAGGAGACAAAAGGAAAGGTGAGGAAAGAGCGGTAAGAGTACCTAAGAAGGCTCAGCGCCTGTGGCTCAAGCAGCTAAGGCGCCAGCCACATACATCTTAGCTGGAGGGTTCAAATCCGGCCCAGGCCTGCCAAACAACAATGACTGCTGCAACCAAAAAAAAAAAAAAAAAAGTAGCTGGGCATTGTGTCATGTCGCCTGCAGTCCCAGCTACTTGGAAGGCAGAGGCAGGAGAATGGCTTGAGCCCATGAGTTGGAGGTTGCTATGAGCTGTGATACCATGGCACTTTACCCAGGGCAACAGCTTGAGGCTCTGTCTCAAAAAAAAAAAAAAAAAAGTACCTAAGAAAGAAGAGAGAAAAGATAAAAAAGAATACCAATGAATTGCTGGATTTAGGATGAGTTCTAAAGGCCCCAGCCATGATTTAGCCGTAGTTGGAAGTCTCCCTTCAATAAACAGAGTTCAAGTTTGTTTACTTCCGTATAAGTGCCTTTGATGAGTTTAGAAATAGGAAATAGTGCATAAGAGGAAGTAGAATCCAGGTATTGAAAAGTATCAGTTACATTTAAGAGTCATGTAATTATTTAAATCATGTGGATATGAAGAAATGGCATAATCACATTTCACAAATCTATTTGCTTTCAAGTACTAGTACCTTTTGTTAATCATCTTATCTGTGTTGTGGGACCTTTTATAGCAGAGATTGCCTTATAACTATAATCTTCCTAAACGGTGTATGTTGTGACAGAGTCCCAGTGAAGTTCCTATGTGTGTATACACGTATGTGAATATTAACTAACATATGATGTAAACATTTTGCGTTCCGTTAATAGCATAAACTATACATTTATATGAAATTTTATATTATATAATCTTATACTTTATAATAATGTACTTTATGAAAAGATATAATGTATTTTTTTTTCTTGTTACAGTTACTAGGGATATGGTTCATTAGTGAATGGATGGCAACTGGAAAAAGTATAGCTTTCCAGCTGGTGGAACTGGGTCCAGGTAGGGGTACCCTCATGGGAGATATTTTAAGGGTAAGTAATAAAAGAATGTCTTTAATTCTCATGTGGTTGAATCTTACTACTTCTGACTAAGTTTGCACATTTTGTTGATTTCCTTGACTTTCAGTTCCTTAATCTTGTATTTCTCAGCTAAGGTATAATGTTAGAATAATGAATCTTTACTTGTCTGTAAGCTTAAAAAATGGAGGGGGGGATAAATGTGAAAGCTAGAAACAGGAAACATTTAAAAGACATTATGAGAGATAGTATATATACTTATCTTTTGTGTAGGGAAAGTTTTTAATTATATAAAAAACAAGCTATAAAGGAAAAGATTAATAATTTAAACTGCATTAAAATTAAGAATTTTGTCTTTCTTCAAAGACACCATAATGATTAGATAATCCACAGAGTGGGAGAAGTTATTTGCAAACATAGCCAACAAAAAACTATATAAAGAACTCCTTTAAATAGGATCAGGCCAGAGATATGAACAAGGCTCTTTTTTATGAAGATATAAAAGACAAAATCCAAATGGCTAATAGAAACAAAAGATGCTCAGTCTCATTAGTAGTCAGGGAAGTGAAAATTAAGGACACAGTGAAAGACCACTGTAACACTGACCACATGGCAAAAATTAGAAAATCTGGCAATACCATGTATTGGTGAGAATGGGGATATGTGGAGCAAAGAGTACTTGCAAGTGGTACCAAGCAGTACTCTTAGACATACTGCTTGTAAAGAGTATGATTTGGTACAACCATTTTGACAAAGCTGTTGGGCACTATCTACTGACATGAAAGCTACTTATGTTGCATGATCTAGCAATGTTCCTGCTAGTGATATCCCCTAGAGAAATTAGTGTGTACGTGTACCAGAAGACATGTACAAGAGGACAGCAACCTTGTTTAAAATTGCGAAACACTAGAGTGACCCAAATGGGAAAATGGATCACTAAATTGTGATACGGTCATACACCAAATGCTATAAAAATGTATGAAATCACACTATAGCATGGCAGCATTCAACATGAAACAGGGTATTGAGTGGGAATAGCAATTTCAAAAGAATCCATATCATACGATTGTATTTAAAATCCAAAAATAGTCAACATTAAACAATATAAGTTTTGTGATACAAATATGTGCATATTTAGTAACATTTATTAAGAAAAGTCAGGAAATGATTGAGATTCATAATGGTGATGACTTCTGAGAGAGGGAAGACCCAGGGGCTTTAGAGGTAAGGTCACATCCTATTTCTTTAACCAGATGGTGGTTATTCTTCCTTCTATCATGAGAACAATTGTATAATAGCTGACAGTAATAAATATTTATTAAATTTTGTAGATTTTACTATAGTGGGACTCATTAGTCTTTTTTAGTTTATTCCTGTATGTACTTAGCAATTCGAAGTAAAAACATATACTTAATATAAATTTAAGTTTCTTGATACTGTATGATTTTTCATTAAATTAAGAATTGAAGGTTTTTTTTTTTTTTTAAGAGACAGAGTCTCACTTTATTGCCCTTGGTAGAATGCTGTGGTGTCACACCTCATGGCAACCTCCAGCTCCTGGGCTTAAGCAATTCTCTTGCCTCAACCTCTCGAGTAGCTGGGACTATAGGCACCCACCACAATGTCCAGCTTTTTTTAGAGATAGGGTCTTGCTCTTGCTCAGGTTGATCTCAAACTCGTGAGCTCAGGTAATCTGCCCACCTCGGCCTCCCAGAGTGCTAGGATTACAAGTGTGAGCCACTGTGCCTGGCCCAAGAATTGAAAGATTTTTAAAAAGAAAATATATAACCATGCAAAGCTGGAGGCCAAAGAAAAGAAAATATATAAACATCTGCAGATGAGAATGCTGATTATAGCATCTTTGGGGAGAAGAAAGAAATCAAAATCACTGATTACGTTTCTAGGGCTCTATTTTATATTTCTTTAAATTGGCAAAGTTACTTGAATAAAACAGATTTAATAAAGTTTTCAAATATAATAGTATTTTCTTGTTTAAGTACTTTATTTTATTTTATTTTATTTTTTGGAGACAGAGCCTCAAGCTGTCCCCCTGGGTAGAGTGCCATGGCATCACAGCTCATAGCAACCTCTAACTCCTGGGCTCAAGCGAGTCTCCTGCCTCCGCCTCCCAAGTTGCTGGGACCACAGGTGCACGCCACAACGCCCGGCTACTTTTTGGTTGCAGCCATCATTGTTGTTTGGTGGGCCCGGGCTAGGGATTCGAACCCACCACCTTAGGTGTATGTGGCTGGTGCCTTAGCCAATTGAGCCACAGGCGCCAAGCCTGTTTAAGTACTTTAAAAATCAAGTCCATAGACCTTAAATATATGAAGTATGCTATTCTAGATTGAGTCTTAAGAACTTTTTTTTTTTAGAGCTTTTTTTTTTAATTAAATGATAGCTGTGTACATTAATGCAAACATGGGGTACAGTGTAGTGTTTTCATATACAATTTGAAATTTTTCATCAAACTGGTTAACATAGACTTTATGTCATTTACTTAGTTATTGTGTTAAGACATTTATACTCTAATTTTAGAAAGGTTCACTTATACCCTTATAAGACAGACCATAGAGGTGATCTTTCCAATCACCCTCCCTCCACCCATCCGCCCTTCTCCCCGACTCCATCCCCATATTCTTGGGCTAGAATTAGGTTGTAGCTTTCATTTGAGAGCTGTAAATTAATTTCATAATAGGGCTGTGTACATTGGATACTTTTTCTTCCATTCTTGTGATACCTTGCTAAGAAGAACATTTTCCAGTTCCATCCATGTAAACATGAAGGAGGTAAAGTCTCCATCTTTAGGGCTGCATAGTATTCCATAGTGTACATATACCACAGTTTATTGATCCATTCGTGGATCGATGGGCACTTGGGCTTCTTCCAGAGTCTTTTTTTTTTTTTTTGAGACGGAGCCTCAAGCTATCTCCCTGGGTAGAGTACCATGGCATCACAGCTCACAGCAACCTCCAACTCCTGGGCTCAAGCGAGTCTCCTGCCTCCGCCTCCCAAGCAGCTGGGACCACAGGTGCCCGCCACAACGCCCGGCCATTTTTTGGTTGCAGCC
>CAUYQV010060232.1:0-32493 GCA_963574575.1 Galagoides demidoff
GTCCCAGCTACTTGGGAGGCGGAGGCAGGAGACTCGCTTGAGCCCAGGAGTTGGAGGTTGCTGTGAGCTGTGATGCCATAGCACTCTACCCAGGGGGATAGCTTGAGGCTCCGTCTCAAAAAAAAAAAAAAAAAAAAAAAAGAAGCTTTCCTACTGTATGACTCTAAAACCTATGTGCTTAAAGTCACATACCAATGAGGATGGAATCAGGAACATGCTGACAGCCCACCATTGGTATACAGCTGTTAACATTACACTACATTGACTCCCAATCAACAGGTCACTTACTAAACCAGGCAGGTTGGAGGATGGTGGTTTGGGGCAGTCATGGGGAGTTTGAATGCCAGGCAGATGGAGAAGCTGGCAGAAGAGAAGACCTGAGGAAGGGTGCTGTCAAGCCAGAAGTGCCGTCAGGGCAGGAGGCACAGAGGCCAGGAGAGACGAGTGCGTTCATCTGGGTGCGAGGGGCTGAAGTGAGGGAGTGGGAGTGGGAAGGAAAAGAAAGGCTAGATGTGACAGACGTTACCTCACCAGGCACAAATACTCCCAAGGCTGGGGCTTGGTTTAATAATTCTGTTACTAGGGCAACAGCACAAGAACCTATCTCAGAGAGAACCCAACGTGGCCTGCTTCTGCACTGAAGGGTGTTGGCTCTAAGCTGGGAAAACAGGATTGAAGGTGAGTGGCCAAGGGATGCAGCAAGACCCGAGGAGCAGGACTTCACAGGGGCATTTTCCATCCTTTCACCCTCTCCAAGGACAGTTAGCAGTGACAGATTAGCAATCTTGCCTCTGAGATTCAGACTCATCGAAGGCCCTGCGGGCAGGTGTGCGCCTGCCCCACACCCCCCTCATGGGGAAGAGTTGGGATGGAGAGCAGCCTGCCCACAAAGCAAAAGCCCAGACCCCAGTGTGCACCAGCCCCTCTGCTACCTGCTTTCCTCCAGTTTGGCATCACTGGAACTGCGGTCAGGCCTTAACAGCAATGTTTTTAGTCTGTCCAGGGAATCAAGTGCTGGCAATGGCTTCCCCGCGGGAGTGGACTTGTGAGCTCCAGGTGGGAACTGGTGACGCTCTTTCCAAGGCCCACTGTCGAGTCAGCCTTCATCCTGTGAATCCGCTCCATCTCACTCCCTTTGTCCTTTTGTCCCTTCGAGAATGCTGTAATGAGACGGCCCTGTCATTCACTTTCTCTCTCCAATAGCCACCCACGCAGAAAAGGAACAGCCTTTCAAAAACATTCGGAAAACTTTGAGCCTCGGGGACAACCTCGCCAGCCTCGGGCGGGGTTAACACTACCCCTCTTGACTTCCAGACCTCAGGCCTCGCTGTGCCCTCAGCGCAGCATCAAGTGGAGAGACACTTGGTCTCTCTCAGCAGGGCTTGTATTCAAAGTTGGCTCTTTCCACATCACATATTTTCTTTAAAATCTTCCCAGGAGAATGCTGAGGAGAGACAGGACTCCATTTCTGTCCCTGCTCCTCTGAGCTATGAACTCACAAGCCCGTGTGAGGAGCAGATCCCACCGCAGGACCATCTGAAGGCTTTCACTGCATTAGAATTTTAGTTTCAAATATTGCTCTAAAGAGTCAGGCAGGGGTTGGGGTCATCAGGTGGATTCCGCCCCTGGTTCTGGAGAGATTTCCACCAGAACAGGAGGGTGCACCTCGGGGCTTTGCTATCCGTGCACTAGTTTGCCCAGCGGACACAGCATGTTCCAGACTATCTTGAAAGGCATCCCCTGCTATAGGAGCAGCCACCTGGGAATTGGATCACATGTGGCTGGCTCTGCCACTTGTTTTCTGACTGAGTTTAGGCAAGTTGCTTTTACTATAAGTTCCTTCACCTGCAAAAGGAAAAAATATGTATACTGAACAATCTCAAAGGTTACTACTAACGCCTAAAACCCACTGTGAGCCTTTTGAAAGACCAGGAACCGCAAAGCATAAATAGATCACATGAACAACAGTGGTTGATCCAGTCTGAAGTCAAGTTTAGTGTTAAGGAAGGGACAAAATGTCAGCACCTATAGCTCAGCGGCTAGGGCACCAGCCATATATACCAGAGCTGGCAGGTTTGAATCCGGCCCTGGCCTGCCAAACAACAATGACAACTACAACCCCCTCGCCCCAAAAAAGGAAGGGACAAAAGATTCCATGGAGCTGATAAAACAATGAGAACTTTGAGGCACTTTCATACAATTTGGGGGCACAGTTCTTTCTTTTTTCTTTTTTTTTGCAGTTTTTGGCTGGGGCTGGCTGGGTTTAAACCCACCACCCTTGGCATATGGGACCAGCACCCTACTCCTTTGAGCCACAGGTGATACCCAAAGTGGGCATAGTTCTTAACTGAGGGCTTGTGCTCATGAGTAAAACTTCCTGAACCAGCCTAGCCTTTGTCATTCACCGGCTCTGTGACACTGGGCAAGTAGCACCTCTTACAACAATGTTTTTCAACCTTTTTTAATTTCACGGCACACTTGAATGTACAGTGAAATTTCTACAGCACAACCCATTTGATCCTGTAATCCATTACTGGGCATCTTCCCAGAAGGAAAAAAATCATTTTACCATAAGGACACTTGCACTAGACTATTTATTACAGGTCAATTTATAATCACCAAAATGTGGAAACAGCCTAAATGCCCACCAACCCAGGAATGGATTAACAAGCTGTGGTATATGTACACCATGGAATACTATTCAGCCATTAAAAAAGATGGAGACTTTACAACCTTTGTATTAGCCTGGCTGGAAGTGGAACACATTATTCTTAGTAAAGCATCACAAGAATGGAGAAGCATGAATCCTATGTACTCAATTTTGACATGAGGACAATTAATGACCTAGTACACAGTGGAGGGTGGGGGAAGGGGAGAGCAGAGAGAGAGAGAGAAGGACGGAGGGGGTGGGATCTCAGTGTGTGACACACCTTTTGGGGGACACAATTATAAGAGGTACTTTACCAAACAAATGCAATCAGTAGAACCTGATTCTTGTACCCTCAATGAATCCCCAACAATAAAAAAAAATTTTTTTCTTCATGGCACATTTAAATTATATTTATCAAAAAAAAGTGAAAAAAGTACATACTATGCTTTGAATTTCTTTCAAAAATAATAAAATTAATTATCTTTAAAATTTTTCGCAGCATACTAGTTAAAAATCACTGTCTTAGAGCTTCTGTTTCTTCATTCATAAGTTGGGTAGGGTGACACCACATGACTCGGGGAGTTGCTGGGGGGAATCTCATGCCTGGCACAGGGTAAACAGTAAACGGTGGTTATCATATTACTTCAAATCACAGTCAGTCTTTGCAACAACACTAGAAAAGCAGTATCCATCATCTTTATTTCACCAAAGAGGAAGCTAATGCCCAGAGAAGCTATGGGGCTTGCCCAAGTCGCTCAGTGGGGGCCCTTCTCATCTAAAAGCTCATACTGCACCACGGTTGTCTCCCTCGTGATACAATCTACAAGCCACCTATGAACAGGGTTCAAATCAATGAACTTAGCTGCCATTACTGGCAAAGTCACAAATCAAGTTTCAAACATAGTGACTACTACACATAAGCCTCGCCACGGGCAATAGTACATAGATTTGTTATCAGCTGAAAACGTGATCCAATTTTGCCCCTAAAAAGTGGTATGCAATTTCTAAGCTTCCCTTTGAATTTCTCCCGATAATGAATACTGTAGAATCAGATAATGTGGATGAAGCCTGAAAACAAAGACATCCCTGGGGAATGAGACAAATTGAAGTGATTTCCTCTGGTTTTTACTCTGTAAGGGTCCAATCTCCTGCGTGGGGACTTGGGCAGCCTGAAGGAAAAAGACGAAAATAGTTTATACCAGCTGGTACTAAAAACAGACCCCAGGCTCATACACAGGCAGACAGACAGATAAATACTTGGCCCTGAACTTTTCTTCCAAGCTGAACTTTTCTTTGGGGACCTGCCCCCAAGACCCACACTCGCCGAGAGATGAGTTTGCTAAAGAGGTCCGGGCAGCATTGAAAGTCTGGAGGGAATGGGATCCCATGAGGGCGCCTACACCTAAGTCCTCGAAACCATGACATTCTCTAGACGGGCATCCTCTACGTTCCCTACCGTGGAAGCAGAACGACGTACTGACTCGTGTGCCTGTAGGCTGCTGAGCCCATGCAAGTCTCCAGTTAAGTATAGTAGCAATTCTAACTAAATAAAATGTCGTGTTCATTTCTTTCCATTTATTTCTCCTGAGCAAATAAAAAGGGTGGCAAAATTAAATTCCTCTGGCACTTGGACCCAGGCAGTGAGTGGACTATGTACACTAACGTGGCTGGACCACCGTGTAATTGCTGGACTCTCCTGCTGGTTGGCCCATAAAGCTGCAAGTGTCTGTCCTTTCCCTTTGAGACGGACCCAATCTTTTTCTTCTCTCTCTCTCTTCTTGTTCATCACCCGGACTGGAGTGCAGTGGCATCATGATAGCTCACTGCAACCTCATACTCCTGGGCTCAAGTCTATCTTCTCGAACCTCAGCCTCCCGAGGAGGGGGAACTACAGGCATATACCACCACGCCCAGCTCACAACTGAATCTTGACAGAATTTTAAAACAGGGGAAGCCCATGGAGAACACCTCATCTTGTTTTACAGAAGGAAAATCAAAACCCTGGGAGGTCATAAAGTCACCCTGCCTCATGGGAGCAGAGCTTCAGTTATCAGCTGTGTCCACTTTGCCCCAGGTCACCCTGCCCTTTCCTCCTGTGATACCAGGAGCTGTGCTCACCTGTCCTGTGGGTCGCCAGAGAGCCGTTCTGAGGCATGCTGGCACCTGGGCAGGCTCGCTGCTGGGAAGGCAGTGCCTCCATCAGATACAGCTACAAGCAAGAGCCTGCCCAAGACCAGATCCAGCCAGCGTGTTTGGATGGCAGGTGGGGGCTTGCTGTGTGCTCACTTGCCTCCTAGAAGGATGGGCACACCGTCCACCCTAAAAGGTGAAGTTGGCTCATAAAACAGCCGCACTCACTAAGGACATCCTGGCTGCTGCTAAAGCTGCATGAACAGCTCACCAGGAAGAGCAAATTCCATTTCTGCAGCCACCTGGCAAGTAGAGTTAGACGGTGTGATTAGAAGGAGCAGAGAAGCTCTCTCCTCTTGGCCCCCAAATACTTCCTCTACCGGTTTTCTTGGCAGTGCCTGAAACCTTTCAGTTAGGAAGGATTTTAAAAGTCTTAAGGAGAGCTGGAAATTATCTACTCCATAGAGGTGAGACAAATAAATCCCAGAAAGTTTAAGACCCTCAAACCAATGGCAAATAGCCTCGTCTGGAACTTCCTAAAGCAGTCAATCTCTGAAATAAGAGTATCACAAAATATTCTTTTTTTTTTTTTTTTTTTTTTTTTTTTTGCAGTTTTTGGCCGGGGCCTGGGTTTAAACCTGCCACCTCTGGTACATGGGGCCGGTGCCCTACTCCTTTGAGCCACAGGTGCCGCCCCACAAGATACTCTTTAAAGAAAACAAATTTAAGATTCTGAGATTATGTTATTAAGACCATGTGACATTCTCCCTTCTCCCTGTCTAGTCTACTCATTCTCTATTTAACAGACATTAACTCAGACTCAAAATGAGAAGCACATTTTACGTGTCTGGTTTAACCCAACAAAGCTGAAACTAGCCTGTGATTTGTTCGGACTTGAAGGCCAAAAACATGCTCATCTACCTCAAACAACATTGATGTGGTTGATGGCTGATGTTCATGGTACTTTGTTAAAAGGGTAATGTAGAGAGTGAGATATAGTAGCCCGATGTCAAACAATAGCAATCAGAATGATGTGTTTAGCTAAGCCTTTTTTCTAAGAGAGCACTTGGAATTATATGGCCACACAGGTAAGCCCACGCCTGAGGCTACCATCTTGAGAAAGTTAGTCTAGATAAGGAGGCTGGAAATTAAATGGGACAATTTGAAGGAAAGAAGAGTCAAAACGAGACAGACTTCTTGTACAAGGTGGAAAGTTAGCAAAATCGGTCCATGAGCTCTGGCAGGTGGCTTCGTGATCCCCTCTCATAGGAAGGAAGCTGGCAACAAACAGCCCCCCCCCCAAAGAAAACGTCCTAACAACCCCCACCAATGAAACACACCCTCACTGCAGCTCCCAGAGCAAAAGATCCCTTTGGAGACTAATTCTTTTCTATAGATTTTAAGTACCAACTCTCTCTCTCCCAGGCAATCATATAAGACCTATGAAAGAATTTATTTTTTAATAGAATTTTGTTTTCATGATGAGGAAAGGGTGACTCCCCTATCAGTTAAATCATGCTTCAATTAGTACAACTATCATTTGGGTCATTACTTTAAGTGTTTGGAATTTCTACTTAAATAAGGTCACTTTCAATTAGGTAAACACGCCTAAGTCTTCATATTAATCCACAGCCGGCACCCAAAGAATGCTGAGTAAGTAAACATAATCAAGCATTAGCTAACTAGCCCCAAATCCACTTGAGTTTATTAATTTCCCTCTTGGCACAGAAGCAAGAAAAAGAAGCAAACCATCCGAGACATTCACCCTTCATTCATTTAATAAATATTCAGTACACACCAGGTGCCAGGCCCTGTGCTACATGTTACGTTATTAATATTTACGACTAAGTCATAGATGACTGTTTGAAAAAATGAAATCCTATTTTACCAACAATATAAATTCCAACTCCTGAGATGCTTTATCTCTATTTCTGCCCCATGCATCTTCCTCCGTTGAGTGCGTGATACATCCCACCGCGTAAGCTTCCAGGTTTTCCATCTCTGCCTCCCTCCCTGACTCCCAACATCTGCTGGGTAGTTAACGAATACAAACTCGCACTGGCAGCGCTAGAAAGGCGCTCATTGTGTTACAAGTCCTAGAAGAATACAAGCAAAAAGTAGTTCATGTTATCATCTCAGATATTTTAAATACGCATTGGGTTTTGTTTTAGGGGGAGTAGCTTATACTTGTTCAAAAAGTTGTTTACCGTACACAGATATATATTCCAAATGCACAGAGGGATGTACACAATAGGAATAACATTTTAAAAGAGTGCCATCTTATCAGAGGAATTCCCCTTGCCTCATTTCAAAGGAGAACCCCCTTTCCCATCTTCTCTTGACAACAGACACCAAAAAAAAATGGCATCCATCCAAATTTAATACCCAGGGAAAGAACTGACCTCAAGCAAGTCACTTTGCTCATCAGAACAGAAAGAAACTAAACTGGAGACTTTCTGAGTTCCCCCTGATCTTCTGTTACACCTTGGTGGGGAGCTGGTACAGATACCCCAGCACACACTGGCCACCCCTATTCACAGAATGAAGCTGTGCTTGTCCCCCTGCCTCCACCCACCCACACTGCAGACCCCCACCCACAAAATCCTGACTCCCCTGGGGACAACCAGCTTACCGAGATACACAAAACACCCCCACACTCCCCCAGAAGGAGAGGTGAGGAGTCTCTTTCTTTCCCTCAGCCAGGCAGTCTCCTGAGGCTGCTGACATCACAAAGGTGTCGACTGGCAACCTCATTGTCATGTGGCTCTCCCCTGGCTCCCCTTCACTCACAAAGGCAGGGAAAGGGTGAGACCTTTCAAAGCCGCCAAGTGGGCAAGCTTCCAGCAGCAGTCTGGGACTGAGCAAGCCGGCAAAGCCACCCAGCCAGGCGGCAGGGCATCAGGCCTCCCGTTTCAATTTCTGTTCAGTTCTCCTGTAATGGAAAATTGCTCTGTACAAAGCTAGAGTGTTACAGTTCTTTCCAGCGCCCCTCCCCCGCCCCGTCCCCCCCACCGGCAGCCTTTGGATCAGAGGGACAGCGCCTGCCCGCAGGAAAGTGGAAGGAGGGTAGTTGTGGCTTCTTACTATGTCCCTTGCATCAGGCCCTGGCCCCGGGTGGTTACTTTTTTCCTTTGGAATGGGGCTGGTATCAGGGTCATGTCCAAGTAATTGTCTGTGTCAAGCCCAAGAAGTGACCTGCACAGGGAAGCAGTTGACCGAATTCCCCTCTGACGTCCCCCTGGACACCCGGAGGCTCTTCCTGAACGATAACAGAATCACTAGTTTGCCAGCAATGCACCTAGGACTCCTCAGTGACCTTGTTTACTTGGACTGTCAGAACAACCAGATCCGAGAGGTGATGGATTATACCTTTGTCGGGGTCTTCAGACTCATCTACCTCGACCTCAGCTCCAACAACCTCACCTCCATCTCCCCATTCAGTTTCTCGGTGCTCACCAACCTGGTGCAGCTGAACATGGCCAACAACCCTCACCTGTTATCTCTTCACAAACACACCTTTGCCAACACCACCTCTCTGAGACACCTGGACCTCAGGAACAACGGCTTGCAGACCTTGGACCACAGTGCCTTCAGGCATCTCAAAGCACTGGAGAAACTGTATCTGAGCGGGAACCCCTGGAAATGCAACTGCTCTTTCCTGGACTTCGCCATCTACTTGATAGTGTCCCACTTGGACCCCTCAGGTGAGGGCTTGATTGGGTGTGGGGACGTGGATGTGATGGAGTGAGAGGGATCGGTTCCCAAAAAGGTGAAGTCAGAGTAGTCAGGACAGGGGAAAGGGCTGGGTGAAGCTGATGGGAAGCATCCTTACTGCTCTGCAGGGCCGGTTCTGGAGTTCACAGGGGGGCAATAAGGCTTGTAAGAAAAAGTTCTGAAATAGAAATCCAAAAAGCTGAGTTCTGCTGCCAAAGTCAGCACTTACTGGTTGGTTGGAAAAAGTCACCATTACTCTAAGCCTCGGTTTCCTGATCCATAAAGTGGGGACAATAATATTACCTAACATCTGGAGTTGTTGAGTCAAATAAAGCGATACATGTGGAAAGGATAAAGGGCTATCATTGCAAAGTAACAAATAAGGGGGCGCTGCGTTCTGTCGGGAATGATGTGTTTTAATGGGTTTAATCCAGTGACTGAACTTTTCCAGGATCTCAAAGTCAATGTTAGAGGCAGTGGAGGATTTGATAGAAGTATGATACACAGAAGGAAGGTTCAGAGGAGAAGGAAGGAGGAGTCACGAGCTACCCACAAGCTACCTAACAATGGGGAGGGGGGAGGAAGAAGGGACAAGAAAAGCCTTTTTATTTTCAAGAGGCCTTTCTCTCCTTCCTTAGGAGGTTGGCCTCTTGAAAATAAAGATAGAGAATGGAGAATAAAGAGGAGAATGGGTCCTGTGCTCCCTGTGTCAAACAAGGAGGTTCCAATCTTACAGGCAGATTCTCGAGTTTTACCTGGGAGATTTCCAAGCTGGTTGCTGCCACTTTACCCATTGTCCCCACCCCCTCTGCCACGGCCCCTGTGTCTCTTCCCCTCTACATCTCAGGGACTTCACTGCCTGTCCTTATCCTCCAAGCCTCCATCTCAGCCAGTACTTTTCCCCCAGGGAAGTGGGAGCTTCAGAGAAGTGAGAACTCCTCCCAGAAAGCCTAGAGCCATAGACAGAATCTGGAAAAACTGGACAAAATAGAAAATCAAGCCCTATGGAAACCATGCCTTCTCTCCCTTCCCTGGGTATTTGCCTTTGAAAATGTTTTCACAGACCCAGCTTTACGAAAGTCCTACTGAACCTTTCACCATGAAATCCTGCCCATGTGGAAAGTCCTAGGAATACTCCTAGCCAGAATGACAGGCTTCAAGGGGAACTAGGGGAGAGGGTGCTGAGTGGTGACAGCAAGTAAAAATGGGCCTTGCTGGCTGGCCTCCCTGTGGGCCTGTGTTACACTGTCTGCCAGGCAGGGCGTGGACCAGGGTGAGGCAAGCAGGCTCCAGGATGCAGAATTTAAGGAGGCACTGAGGGAGAGCACACTGAGCGTGAGTGCCTCCTTAAGTCATATGCCCCAGGTCCCTGCCCTGCTGCCAGATACTTCGACTTGAGTTGATAGAAGAAATCATAAAGAACTAACTTTGTCAGACTGCCTTCTCCACAGGGCTAGTCATGAAAGGAGACAGAGCAGTTATCTTGGGTACAGAGTTGCCTTGCCTCTCTAAGAGCCAGAGATAATGTCTTCTACTTTTTTCCATAAACGGTGCTGTGAGGGTTTCTAGAAAGCTCTCTAAAAGAGAGTCAATATTAATCATTCTCACGCATGAACTGTTGTTCCCAAATGGGATTCTTTCTTGCCAATGTTCACGTAAATGGCATGTGGAAAGCTGTTGTGCTCCCTTGTTCCCTCCCAACCACACATAGACATTTTCCTTGAGTAGAGGCCACCAAGTTGCCAGGGAGGGGCCTCCTGCCCCAGCTGAAAAGAGTGAAGTAGCATGCCTTCTGTGCCAGTCCCTAAGCCGGCCAGCTCCCCTCTCATTCAATCTCCCTTCATCAAATTGTGCTTGCCCAGTTGTGTCCTCTCAGAATTTTCAAGCTGACCACTTGGGACCCCTTAACTCTTTGGGATGATACACCAAGGCTGTTTCACTGCATGTTTTCGAAGACATCAGAAGGGAGTATCTGTCTTGTCAAGCTCCTAAGCTCTTCATGAATGAAGAGTCTCTCTTGTGAGGTGGACTGAAGCTTTCACCCACCAGCAGGGGGACCTCACACATGCACCTGGGACTGCTAATCTGCCCTCATCTCCCTCTGCCATTTGATGGCCCAGAGGAACCCTCAGGCCACTTCGTGCAGAAATAACCTCATCGCTCCAGTTCACTATTATCTCTTAAAAATACAGCAAGCCCAAGACTAGACATAAGAATAATTTACACTTGCATAGAGCTTTACAGCTGGGGGAGCTTCTTCACATACAGTCTCATTTTCTTTGAGTGTCACACCAACCCTTAAATTTTGTACTCTCAGCCTGCACAAAGGGCTAGGATTGGTATTTCTAACGCTATCCTTGGGGAAGAGAATAGGGTGACTGTCCCCAAAATCACACAGCTAGTGAATGGCAAGAAAAAGATTGGAACCTCTTGATTTCAAATTTGCATCTTTTTCCATGGGACTATTCTATAATATCTCTTAAATCCTCCACTTATATAATAACTATCATCCTATTAATATAAATGAGTTCAGTCTCAATCTCAGTCATGGTATAAACGTATGGCCACAGCATGTAAGCATCAGCTTTATTTCCTATCTGGCTACCACCTGGAAATCACCCATGATCATTGGACAATAATGTTAATCGTCATAAATTCATTATGATAGGCCTGTTCTTCCCTTACAAACAACCCAAGTTTTACCCTAATCTATCCAAAGTCAAAAGGATGACTCCAACCTCAGTGGTTTTTTTTTTTCTCATTTGGGCCTTATTCAATCTAGTTCTCCCTTCCCATGCACATAATCACACATACAATCAAAAACGTACATACAGGTGGTGCCCATAGCACAGTGGTTGTGGCGCCAGCCACATACACCAGGGCTGGTGGGTTGGAACCCAGCCCGGGCCTGCTAAACAACAGTGACAACTACAAAAAAAAAAATAGCTGGGCATTCTGGTGGGCACCTATAGTTCCAGCTACTTGGGAAGCTGAGGCAAGAGAATCACTTAATAAGCCCAAGAGTTTGAAGTTGCTGTGAGCTGTGATGCCAAAGCACTCTACCAAGGGCAACATAGTGAGACTCTGTCTCAAAAAAAAGCACATACAATCACAGACGTGCACACAGCCACGTATGCAAACACACTTACATATACCCATATGAACACACACATATACAAACACAGAGTTATACACACACATATGTACTGTATACACATACATACCTACTCCCACATATTACATACTTATAACACATACACACATAAATGTACAGATTCACATCCACACACGCACAGACACACATACACATAAAGTTGAACACATGGATGCTTCACTAGATGCTTCTCTTGCCCTTTAGTCAGACCTCAATGTGGTTTTTTTTTTTTTTTTGAGACAGAGTCTCACTATGTAGCCCTCAGTATAGTGCCGTGGCATCACAACTCATAGCAATCTCAAATTCTTGGGCTCAAGTGATTCTCGCCTCAGCCTCCCAAGAAGCTTAGACTACAGGTACCTGCCACAATGCCCGGCTATTTTTGTTGTTGTTGTTGTAGTTGTCACTGTTGTTTAGCAGGTCCGGGCCGGGTTTGAACCTGCCATCCCAGGTATATGTGCATGGCGCCCTAGCCGCTGAGTTATAGGCGCCGAGCCAGACCTCAATGTAAAGAAAGATATTTATTACATTTGACTCTCCTGTGATGATTCAGCCTCTGTTAAGTAGAAGTAATTTTGCTATTGATAAAATACTTAGAGAACTCTGAACCTTAATCCCACATATTTATATCATATTTGCCATTAAAATGGCGATCTCTGACGTGTCTTAGAATGGCACCCACACATCTCTTCCCATGTGCCCACATTTCAGGATATAGAAGGGATTTCTATGAAATAAGCTGAGTAACCTGGTTATTTATGAAGCAGAATCCAATTATAAGTTCCACTTAGACCTAGGAGATAGTGGATCTTACTTAGCACTGGGAAATTTTTGCTGTGGTGTAATATCAAGGGATATGGCAATGGAGAATGCCAGTTCATATGTCCCTTGAAAAGCAGAAAATGATATAAGGGACTTCCATGCTACCACTTAGCTCATCCAGTCATTTGTTTAAACACTTGTTGAGTACCAAATGCTGATGAAGGTAACTAACCAAGAAGCTCAAGGCCATGTAAGGGGAGGGTCGTGTGACTCTGGGTCACCTGTGTCATGTGTGCCATAATCCAGTCAGGCACAGTAGAACTAGACAGGGCAGGACAAAAGAGGCCAGCATGTGCCTATCAGATGGCAGGCAGTTGGGACAGCCACTTGTCCTACAGGTAATGAAGGGCAGCCACCATGCAGGCAGCAGGGCTCGGTGTGAAGAGTTGAGGTTCTGAAACTAACTTGAATTTTAATCTTAACCCTGCCACTCACTATCTGTATGATATCAAACAAATAGCTTAACCTCTCTGAACATCAATGTCTTCATCTCTGTGGCAGGGATAATAATAGAACCAACATTCCGGCTCAGCGCCTGTGGCTCAATCGGCTAAGGTGCCAGCCACATACACCTAAGGTGGCGGGTTCGAATCCCCAGCCCAGGCCCGCCAAACAACAACAATGGCTGCAACCAAAAAATGGCCAGGCATTGTGGCAGGCGCCTGTGGTCCCAGCTACTTGGGAGGCGGAGGTAGGAGACTTGCTTGAGCCCAGGAGTTGGAGGTTGCTATGAGCTGTGATGCCATGGCACTCTACCCAGGGGGATAGCTTGAGGCTCCGTCTCAAAAAAAAAAAAAAGAAAAGAAATTGACTTTTGAAATGGAAATAATGGGCTCGGAGCCTGTGGCTCAATCGGCTAAGGCGCCAGCCATGTACACCTAAGGTGGTGGGTTCGTATCCCCAGCCCGGCCCACCAAACAACAATGATGGCTGCAACCAAAAAGTAGCCAGGTGTTGTGGCGGGCGCCTGTAGTCCCAGCAACTTGGGAGGCGGAGGCAGGAGACTCGCTTGAGCCCAGGAATTGGAGGTTGCTATGAGCTGTGATGCTATGGCACTCTACCCAGGGGGATAGCTTGAGGCTCTGTCTCAAAAAAAAAAAAAAAAAAGAAAGAAATGGAAATAAGGTAACAGATCACTGAATTATGATGATTATTATTTAAAATAAGGATTGGCCAGACACAGGGGCTGATGCCAAGGCAGGTGTATCACTTTGGAGACCAGCCAGAGCAAGAGTGAAACCCCCTATCGCCACTAAAAATGAACAAATTGAGGCAAGAGGATTGCTGGAGCCCAAGAGTTTGAGGTTGTTGTGAGTTATGACACCACAGCACGCTACCAAGAGTGACAAAGTGAGACTCTGTGTCTAAAATAAATAAAAAAATAAAATAAGATAAGAGGTTAACATGGTCTTTGCTTTAGGAAGATTTAGGGAATTAACTTTTGAATTGGAAATGTGATAACACATTATCACTGTGTTGTGCTACTTATTATCTAAAATAAGGGTTATTGGCTTGGCGCCTGTGGCTCAAGTGGCTAAGGCACCAGCCACATACACCTAAGGTGGAGGGTTCAAATCCAGCCTGGGCCCGCCAAACAAAAATAACGGCTGGGACCAAAAAAAATAGCTGGGTGTTGTGGCGGGCTCCTATGGTACCTGCTACTTGGGAGGCTGAGGCAAGAGAGTTGCCTGAACCCAGGAGTTGGAGGTTGCTGTGAGCTGTGATGCCACAGCACTCTACCCAGGAGGACAGCTTGAGGCTCTGTCTCAAATAAATAAATAAATAAATAAAATAAGGGTTATTGTGCTCTTCACTGTGAATCATTATGTATAAAACTGATATTCTGAAAATGGAAGTACAGAACAATCTCGGAAAGGCTACTCTCCCTGTTCTCGAGAATCACTGGCCTCACCACAAGTAAAGTTTAATGGACCTATTCCCATCTCTGTATAGTGGCTAACAGTGACTGGCAACGGGAACTTCTTAGTCCAGTAATAGATCCCCAAACACAAACCATGGGTGGGTGACTTCTGACTGCTCTAATAAACCCTTTAAAGTTTTAACAGTGCCTTAGTTTAATTTTTTTTGAGACACAGTCTCACTTTGCACCCTGGGTTTAATTTTAAATAGGCAAAAAGGACAGACTATGGAGACTGATACAGGGTTTCCCCCACTCAGGACTGGACAGGGAACTCCCATTCTCTATATCCGGATGAGCTCAGAAATCAGACCCCCATCTCTAGGCACAAAGAGCCTACCCTCTCCAGGCCATACCCTCTAGGCTCTAGCAAGGTCAAGAACAAAGCAGCCTGAAAAGTTTTGGGTGGTTTCATCTTTAGTGGGGAGCACACACCCTTAATTCATCCCCTGAGGCAAAAAAAAAAAAAACCAGCAAACCCCTAGTACTCTATATACCCCTAAGACAAAGGACTCCTGAGGGAGATTTCCGACTTGGGTCTTTCTATCCCGTTGCCAGAAGCATGGCTTCGTTTTAATCCTTCTCTATTCCTTTCTGTCTAATAAAATCCTGTCTTACCACTGATGTATAGGTTCATTCTTCCAATCCCCAAAACCAACGACCTACCGAAGGAAGAAATTTCGATAACAGCACCACTAAGCACTTAGTCCGGATTCTCCCCTGATGATTCTTTCCTCCTTACCGCCCGATCTGGGGAGACGTGGGGTTGCAGGTGCAGAGTTGCCCAGAGATGGCTTCTGTCTCTACGAAGTCACTTGTAAATGGAACAGGACGTCCAGGGTCCTGGCTGCAATTTTAGCCCACACTGTAGCCAAAAAGGTCCAAACTCTGAGCCGCACCATCCTTCAGGGACTTGGGTCCACAGACTCCGGAGATGATACCGGGAAGCGTAGGACCCATCACTACTAATTCTACTTAGTTCCTACCCTCCAGGACAACCAGTTCCACACACTCACCATTTCCCGGATTCCACGTTGTCCCAACATCCTCCTTTCAGATTTTTCAGTATCTGCAGGACACAAGGATACCGAGGATGTGGCAGCACACTCACAATTCCACAGTGAAGGAGAAGGAAAAACTAAAGTTTCTCCTTTTGACCTTGGCGGGCTGTGGCAAAAGACAAAAACCTTGCTAGATTGTGAGGCCGCCCCTCCTCTTCCTCTGAGAGCCTCATTGGACAGATCCCACGCCAGTGCTCCTGATTGGATAAGACTTCAAACCCTTCCCCTTAATCTCTTGAGTGACAGGTGATAGGATCTCACTCTCAGCTGCAAGTCAGGGTTTCCTCTCCAGAAAAGGACCTGGCACTGCCTGGAGGCCATATGCGTTTAACCAGGTATATAATGTTATAGTCATTATAATTAGTATATATGGTATTCGAAATTGGAAATTGTAATGATGAAAATTTTTAAATTTCAGATTTGGGGCTGGGAAGGGTGGCTCATAGCTCTCCAAGGAAAGAGAATCACTTGAGGCAAGGAGTTTGAGACCAGCATGGGTAACATCAGGAGGGAGCACCTTTACAAAAATAAAAACAAGGCTCAGCGCCTGTAGCTCTAGTGGCTAAGGTACCAGCCACATATACCAGAGCTGGTGGGTAGAATCCAGCCAGGCCCACCAAACAGCAATGACAACTACAACCAAAAAATACCTGGGTGTTGTGGCGGGCGCCTGTAGTCCCAGCTACTTGGGATGCTGAGGCAAGAGAATTGCGTAAGCCCAAGAGTTGGAGGTTGCTGTAAGCTGTGACACGACAGCACTTTGACCAGGGCAACAGCTTGAGACTCTGTCTCAAATAAATAAATAATAAAAATAAATAAATAAATAAATAAATACAAAATAGCTAGGCTTGGTGGTGCATGTCTGTCCTCTCAGCTATTGAGGACGCTGAGGTAGAAGGAGCCTAGGCGTTGAAAGCTACAATGAGCTATAATTATGTCATTGATCTCCAGTCTAGGCAATGGAGCAAACACTGGTATCTTAAATAAATAAATATTTTTGGTAATTTAACCTTCATGTTTATTTAGGGAGGCAGCCTGGGTTTTTAAAAATGGTGCATTTTTCTTAGGCAGTAATGTTTACTAGAGCTAAAGTAGGAGTTAGATGCATCATTATAAACCTTCTATAGCCACATTAAAAAAAAGTGTGAAATTGATTGTAATAGTTTGCTCAACTGAACAGATCCAAAAACTGTTATTTCAATATGTGATTGATATTATATTATTAATGAAATATTTTTGGTATTAAATCTTTCTAAGCCATTCCCTGTTCTAAGCTTCCAGAACATCCCGATTAATACAGCATATTTGGGCTGGGCACAGTGGCTCAGGTCTGTAAACCTAGCACTCTGGGAGGCTATAGGTGGGTGAATCTCCTGAACTCAGGAGTTAGAAAGTGAGGAAAAGTGAGGAAAATGAAACCTGTCTCTACTAAGAACAGAAAAAAATGAGCCAGGTATTGTGGTGGGCATCTGTAGTACCAGTTATTTAGGAGGCTGAGCCACAAGAGTCACTTGAACCTAGTAGTTTGAAGTTGGTTTGAGCTATGATGCCAGGTCACTCAACCCCCAGGGTGACTGAGTAAGACTCTGTGAAAGAAAGAAAGAAGGAAAGAGAGAGAGAGAGAAAGAAAGAAAGAAAGTCTGATTTTCCTACTTTGATTTATATTAAGCCTGATTAGTGGGTCCAGGGAACATCTGCCTGTCTCTTTAATATAATTGATTATCATTTATTGATTAGTATTTTCCTAATTTTAGTTATTTTGCTGAGAGTTGCAAAAGAGCAGTATTCTAATTTCATTATAACCTCTACATGTAGTAGTTCTCATTCTTCCATTAACAATTGTATTTTCTCGGTTGGTGTCATTGATCATCCACATTTCCAATTCATTTGTACCACCAGTTCCACCTGAGGCTAATGAAAAAAGAAGAAGAAGAAGAAGAAGAATTGCATTTCCTTTAGAAAAGTTTCTATTCATGTCTCTTGCCCAGCTTTTTTTTAATTTGTTTTTTATTAGATCATAATTGTGTACATTAATTCTCTCATAGGATACAATGTGTTGCTTCTATATGCAGTTTGGAAAACTCTCATCCAAGTGGCTAACATAGCCATCATGTCTTTCTCATAATTGTTAGGTTAAGACATTTATATTCAACCTTTAGACAAATTCACATTTTTTTAAACAGGGTCTTCCTTTTACCCTGGGTTCAGTGCTCTGACATCATCATAACCACAACTTCAAACTCTTGAGCTCAGAAGTCCTTTTACCTCAGCCTCCCACGTAGCTGGGAATACAGGCATCTTGCCACAAAGCCTGGCTAGTTTTTCTTTTTTTCTTTATTTATTTTTTAACAGAGATGGAATCTTGCTCTTGATCAAGGGATCTACCAGCCTGTCCTTTCAGAGTACTAGAATTACAGGTGTGAACCACTGCTCCCAGCCAAAATTTTCTGGTTTTAGTAGAGACAGGGTCTTGCTCTTGCTAAGGCTGGTTTTCAGCTACTTAACTCAAACAATATGCTCATCTCAGCCTCCCATAGAGCTAGAATTACATGCATGAGCTATTGCATTACCCTCTTGTCCAACATTAAGTGGAAACAACTGAACTTTTCTTGTTAATTTACTTGAGTTCTTGGTAGATTCTGGTTATGTGCCCTGTGTTGAATGTGTAACATGCAAATATCTTTTTCCATTCTGTAGGTTGTCTATTTGGTTTGTTGTGTCCTTGGATGTGCAGAAACTTTTTAAATTGACCAGATCCCAATTATTTATTTTTGATGTTGCTATGAATGCCATTAGATCTTCTTTATAATTTTTTACCTTGGTCAAGCCCAATAAAGGTTTTCCCTATATTTTCTTCTAGAATTCTTATAGTTTTATGACTTAGCTTTTTCCTTTATCCATTGTGAGTGGTGAGAGGTGCAGGTCCTATTTCAGTCCTTTATGGGGGCTATCAAGTTCTTCTAGCACCATTTATTGAATAATATATTTTGTATGTTTTTGTTTGCTTTGACAAAGGTCAGTTGGCATGTGAGAATGGTTTTGTATCTGGATTCTCTGTTCTGATCCAAAAAGTCTATTCTCTGTTTATATCCAAAGGCTTTATACCAATATCATGCTGTTTTGATTATTATAGCCTTGTAGTATATCATGAGGTAAAATGATGTTTCCATAAGAAAAACCAATGGCCAAAACATACATGAAAAAAAGCTTAACATCTCTAATGATCAGGGAAATGTAAATCAAAATCACACCGAGGTATCATCTAACCCATGTAATAATGATTCATATCCCAAAATGACAGATGCTGGCATGAATGCAGAGAGAAAAGAATATGCATGCACTGTTGGTGGGATTGGAAACTTGTTCAATCTTAATGGAAAGTAGTGTGGAGATTTCTCAAGGAACCTACAGTATACCCACCATTTGATCCTGAAATCTCTCTACTAGAGATTTACTCAAAGAAAAAAGTTTACTTGCACTCAAATATTCATAGAAGCACAATTCACAATCACATGGACATGAAAACAACCCAAGTGCTAATTAATACATGAATCTATTAATAAAATATGGCATATGTATACATGTACTACTACCCAACCATAAAAAATATGGTGATCTAGTATGTTTTATAACAATCTAGATAGAATCAAAGACTCATTCTTCTCAGTAGAGTATCACAAGAATAGGAAAACAAATACTTCATGTACTCAGTACTAAATAAGAACCAGTTGATCAACACCTGTTTTCTCATCGGGAAGGAAAACACAATAACATTTGTGTGGGGGAAGGGAAGAAGAGGAATAGGAAGGGTAAATTGTAACCTAATAAGCACTTGGTCAGGGTACATAAACATTTTCTCAGTGATGGGCATACCTAAAACCTTCACTTAAAATTTGCAAAAGCAAACAATGTAACCAAAACACATGTACCTCCATGACATATTGAAATAAACTTTTAAAAAATTTCTTTTTTTCATGGGCTCTTCATTATATTCAAAATTAACCTATCAGGAAAATAATAGAAGCTTGATTTTTTTCATTCATTGTCATGACATTGATAATGTGGCAAACAAAGAGAACTTATAAATGATAGTTTTACTAAGAATATCTTTTGTGTATGACATGATTCTATACACAATAGTCTATATGACATGATTCCATACACAATATATTTTTGAGATAATTTTTCCATCTCACATTGCTTCCTGTGTTCTTGTGACATGAGACCATATGTTTTGAGACCGTTCTTATTTTCTCTAGCAAACACATGTCCATTCTTTTCTTGGTCTGTTACAATTTGCAAATAGATGTCCCACTGGGCATATTTATTTTTACTTGATTTATGGAGTTTCCTACACACATCATGGTTTTATATTGTATAATTTATCAATATCTTCTTTCTCTCTTTCTCTCTCTCCTCCCTTTCCTCTCCCTCTCTCTCTCTTTCTCTTTCTATGTCTGGAAACAGAGTCTCACTCTGTCACCCAGGCTACAGCTCATAGGAACCTTAGACTCCTGAGTTCAAGTGATCTTCCTGCTTCAGCCATTCAAGTCACTGGGACTAAAGGTGCCCTCTACAACACCCAATTATTTTTTTTTTCAGAGATGGGGTCTCACTCTTGCTCAGGCTGGTCTTGAAACTAAGCTGAAGATATAGAGTCTGTTCCTATTGTTTGTTTCCTTGGGGTCATGGCTTGCCTCAGCAGAGGTGATGAGTAATGAAGGCTATGTTAACCAGTTTCATGTAAGTATTTCAAATTGTATGAAAACCACATTTTTTAAATCATAGCTGTGTACATTAATGCAATTAATGATAAAAAAAATAATAATAAAAACGGTACAGAGTCTGGCTAAACCTCTTAGATTGCTGTATTATAAACATGAACCTCCCTAACCAGCCCCCCAATCTTTTCTTTTGTTAACATTTTTTGATTTGAGTCACAAGCCAGATTCTTTTACATAGCTTATGGAAATATTAAAATTCATCAGTGTTTTCTTCTATTATTTGTATATTTTGAACTTTTATCATTTATATTTCTTCTTTAGTTTTCCTTTATCTTACTCTATCACACACAAAATAAATCTATTTTAGCTGAGTACACTGGCTTATACCTATAATGCTAGCACTCCAGTAGGTTGAGGCAGGTGAATTGCCTCAGCTCAGGAGTTTCAGACCAGCCTGAGCAAGAGAGAGACCCTGTGAGCATTAAAAATAGAAAAAATAGCTGGGGTTTTGGAGGACACCTGTATGTAGTCCCAGCTTCTAGGGAGTCTCTGGCAAGATGGTCATTCAAGCTCAAGAGTTTGAAGTTGTTGTAATCTATGCTGACACAACACTCGACCCAAGGCATAGAGTAAGACTATGTCTCAAAAAAAAAAAAATAGCATTTTAATATTTTCATAGAAATATTTAGTTCTTAGTCATTAAGTTTTGATAAAGACTCCTCCTCTGTAATGTTTATTGTGTAACTTCTTTTATACACTTTGATAACTTACCAAATTTTCTTTTCTACTGCTTGCCTATTTTTTGCATAAACACCACACTGTTTTAATTATAGAATTTTTTAATGTCACATGAGACCAAAAATTCTCATTGTGTTTCTTTCTTAGGAATTTTGTCTTTTGCTATATGTTTGTTTTTCCACGTTCAATTTGCAAAATCATTGCAGTCTTGAAAGAAACTGACAGAATCAATTATGAGCTTAAATACAACGTTGAAGTTAGCTTTATATTATTGAGTTTTTATAGTTAAGAACAAGATGTAACTTTCCATTTGTTTAAGTCTTTAAACATACTTCAGGAATACTTTATTATTTTGCGCATGTAGGTTTTGTACATTTTTCATTAGATTTGTTCCTGGATCATTTTCTTTTACATTTAAAAATAAACTTCATATATAATATATATTTGGAGAGTCTCACTTTATCACCCTCATGCCATACCATGGCATCATAGCTCACAACAACTTCAAACTCATAGGCTTAAGTGATCCTTTTGGTCTCAGCCTCCCAAGTAGCTAAGACTACAGGTACCCTCCACAACACATGTCTATTTTTTTCTTTCCTTCTTTTTTTTTTAGAGAGAGAAGGGGTCTCAATCTTGCTCAGGCTGGTCTCCAATTCCTGAGCTTAAACAATCCACTGGCCTCAGCCTCCCAGAGTGCTAGGATCACAGGCATGAGTCACTGTGCCCAGCTCCAAAATAAATATTATAATTGTTACTGTATCAGTTCACATTTATTCATAAATGGTTATGAATTATTCATAGAAAGGCTACTCTTTATGTGTATCACTGTCATATTGTCTTTGTTACTGAATTATTTTCTTTATTAAGATTTGTTTATAATGACTTTGTATTTCCAAAATTCTAAGAATATCATCTGCAAATTAAGTCTTACATAATTATTTCTATTTCTTCTGCCATCTTCAAATGCCTAGATAAAACTCACTACAAATTTAATGAATACCATAAGTAATATTGTGCTTTTTAGTATTGTTTCTAAAATAGAAGAAATGTCCTTCATGTTTTCTATGAGTATGAAAAAGCCCACTTTATCAAGTTTGAAAAAAATCTTTTTTGAAGATACAGTCTCACTCTGTTGCCCCAGGCTAGAGTGCTGTGGCATTAGCCTAGCTCATAGCCACCTCAAACTTCTGGGTTCAAGCAATCTTCCTGCCTCAGCCTCCCAAATAGCTGGGACCATAGGTGTTCATTTTATGTGTATATATATATATTTAGATAGAGTTTCATATATATATATATATATGTATATATATATATATATTTATTTTTTTTTTTTTTTTTTTTTTTTTTAGATAGAGTTTCACTCTGTCACCCAGGCTAGAGTGCTACAGTGTCATCAAAGCTAGCAGGAACCTTGAACTCTTGGGCTCAAGTACTAGCCTTAGCCCCCCAAGTAGTTGGGACTACAAGTGCAGGGTGATGTTCCCCTAATTTATCTATTTTAGTACAGATGGGTCTCACTCTTGATCAGGCTGGGCTCCAACTTCTGGCCTCATGCAATTCACACACCTCAGCCTCCCAGATTGCTAGAATTATAGGCATAAAACATCAGGCTCCATCACTTTTCTACTTGAATAGAGAAAGGGTCTTGCTCTTGCTCAGGTTGGTCTCAAACTCCTGAGATCAGGCAAGGTGAGGTGGCTTACACCTGTAATCCTAGTATGCCGGGAAGCCAAGATAGGCAGATTGCTTGAGCTCAGCAATTTGAGACCAGCCTGAGAAAAAGGAAGACCCATTCTCTAATAAAAAAGAAAAATTAGCTTAGCATTGTGGTAAGTGTCTGTAGTCCAAGTTACTAAGGAGGTTGAGGCAAGAGGATCACTTGAAACTAGAAATTTGAGGTTGCTGTGAGGTATGCTGATGCCACAGCACTCTACCCTGAGCAACAGACTGATACTATCTTAAAAAGCAAGAAACAAAAAACGAAAAAAAACTTGAGTGGTACCTGTGGCTCAAAGGAGCAGGGCACTGGCCCCCTATGCTGGATGTGGCAGGTTCAAACCCAGCTCCAGCCAAAAAATGCAAAAACAAATCAAAAACAACAACAATAAAAACACTTAGCCTGGACATGGCAGCTCACGCCGTAATCCTAGCACTCTGGCCTAGGCTGGTGGATTGTCTGAGCTCAGGAGTAGGAGACCAGCTCTATTAAGAGCAAGACCCCCTTTTCTACTAAAAATAAAATTTAAAAAACTGGCCAGGTGTTGTAGCTGGTGCCCATCCTCTCAGCTACTTGGGGAGCTAAGGTAAAAGGATTACTTGAGATCAAGAGTTGGAGGTTGCTGTGAACTATGACACCAAAGGTGACAAAGTGAGACTGTCTCAAGAAATCAAAACAAGCAAAACAAAAAAACTTCTGGGCTCAAGTGAGTCTCTCATTTCAGCCTCCCAATACTAGGATTACAGTCATGAGCAATCCTGCCCTGCCTGGAAAGATCTATTAATGGCTAATTTCGATGAATTGGAATTATCAATGAAGTAAAAATCTGCTAACTAGATATTTTTGTGTCTATGAAAATAATCAGGTGATTGTTCTATTTCTCTTTATGAAAACAATTAGCATAGACCAAGCATAGTGGTTCACACCTGTAATCCTAGCACTCTGGGAGGCTGAAGCAGAAGGATAACTTGAGCTCAAGAGTTTGAGACCAGCCTGAGCAAAGCAAGACCCATCTATACTAAAAATAAAAAAAAAATCCATGCCTCGTAGGACATGCCTATCATTCTAGGTACTTGGGAGGCTGAGGCAGGATAGCTTGAACCCAGGAGTTTGAAGTTGCAGTCAGGTAGGCTGAGGCCTTGACACTCCAGCTCAAGTGACAGAGTGAGATTTTGTCTAAAAAAAAATAAATTAAAAGAAAGTAGTGAAACTTACTATTAAATGTCATGATAATAAGCAAATTGTGGGAATCAGGTTTATAGTGTAGTTTAGGCCAGGGATTTCTGGAGGGCTTGTTGACCAGAGTCCAAGTTCCTCAAACCCCTCAAGGCTAGCAATAGCCTGGAAGTTTGCCCAGGATATCTGGCCCCTGGCAGGATGACAGCTAGGATTCTAGGGGTCCCATTGACAACAGTCCAAGATCCCATGTCCCCTTTTCCTGCACCACAGCCAGCCCTACTGTTACCTGGTGGCTGAGAACAGAATGTCTAGCAATCAAAGATCACCATCACCTGAATTCTGCCCAGGCAAAGACAGAAATTGAAGTGAGTTAGGCAAGTTTATCCCCACTTCGTAAAGTATAAGTTGTAATCACATGGTGTGTCTGCATGATTTTCCCTTCGTTTGTTTCCATCCTTCTGATAAGACAGGCTTAAGGCACATCGTTTTGAATAACTTGAAGTAAGTTTATGCATTATGCTGCCAAATTGATTTGTGATTTGTGATTGAATAAAAAACCTATGGGAGAATGGCCAATGTTGCACTTACTGGCTGCACTTGAGATGCTTCTGACCTAGTGCCAGCCCCTCACAAGCTCCCACTGATCACTTGACCTGAGGTAACTGAGTCTGAGATTTTTCTCTTGTCAACTGCCCTCAGTGCAGATTCCATCAAAGGTTATGGGGATCCAGGCCCCACAATAAATTACTCTAGATTTGGAGGAATAACTCAATTTGGTCATTATATATTGTTTTTAATAATCGATTTGTTTCCTAGTATTATATCTCACATATTTGTATATGTAGGAAAAGATGAAATTTTTCTGTACTAATCTGTTTTATACATTCAGAAGTTTTGGTACCAATGATTTATTTAATTTTTGTATCTTTATTTGAAAGTGGTACTTCCAGTATAAATTTGTTAAATTGAGTTAAAAGTAGCCAGGTGCAGTGGCTCGTGCTTGTAATCCTTGCACTCTGATAGGCCAAGGCAGGAGGGCTGCTTGAGCTCAGGAGTTCAAGACCAAGCTGAATGAGGCAAATTGAGTACCCTCCCTCCACTCATCTCTAAAAAAATAAAGTAAATAACCTGGTGTTGCTTGTAGTCTCAGGTACACAGTAGGCTGGGGCAAGAGGATCACTTGAGACTAAGAATTTGAGGTTGCTGTGAGCTATGATGCCACAGCATTGTACTGAGGTTGATAAAGTGAGACTCTCAAAAAAATAAATAAATAAATAAAAATTTTAAAAATTAAGTTAAAAGCATTCATTTATGTGATATTTAAATCAACTATAGAATTCCTCTGTTAAACTACTTTTTCCTGGATCTGTATTTGTGAGAGTATCTTTCATAAACTTTTCTGCTCATGTGAATATTATATTATTTAGCTTTCCTTTCTAAACAGAAATACATATTGATAAAGAATTGTTTTTAGAATGTTTTCATATCTTTTTGTTTACTGAATCAATGTGCTTTGAGTTGTGCTAATAAGGAAGTAGTAGAACATCAGACATACCTGAAAATATTGGCAAAGCCAGATAGAAAAAGTCATTGTTCATTATTTGCCTCTCTGCATCCTACGTGAAACATGGCCTGGATTTAATATTTAATGTGCTTAAGGCTGATTAGAGACAAGTTCTACTTGAATAAACACTACTGATAATTTTCCATTATTACATACTAAAAGTGTTCTTTCATAATGCCAGCCTGTATTATTTTTATTCTGTATAGAGTATAACCTCAAATTAGTTAGGAGTATTCATAAAATTCTTGGGAGTGCTGAAACCCAATTGATGGTCACTGCCATTAAGTGATTTAAGAAAATAAAATTGAATCAATTGAAAAAATGAAGAATTACTTTCAATTGAAGTTAAAAAGAGCAAAACGTTTTTAAACATCAAACTGCCATGAAAACTGCTTTACTCAAATCTAGGATCCACTGGCACAATTAGGTTACTGAGGAGACAACTGAAGTTTATACATGTGGGCAAGTTCCAGTTTTGTCATAAGATTGGATCTAGCTTTCTTTTACAAGCTGGAGAATTTGTATAATATTACTGTCTCAAGGCCAGGTGTGGTGGATCACGCCTATAATCCTAGCACTCTGGGAGGCTGAGGCGGGTGGATTGCCTGTGGTCACAGGTTCAAGACCAGCCTGAGCCAGAGTGAGACTTCATCTCTAAAAAAAATAGCTGAGCACAAATTGTGGTAGGTACCTATAGTGCCAGCTACTTGGGAGGCTGAGGCAGGAGAATTACTTAAGCCCAAGAATTTGAGGTTGCTGAGCTATAATGCCACAGCAGTCTACTAAGGGCAACAGAGTGAGACTCTGTCTCAAAAAAAAAAAAAAAAAAAAAATGTTGAAGGTAGATGACTATTCTCTTCTGGCTTGGAAAGTTTCAGTTTTAAAGTCTGCTGTCATCCTAATGGGTGTGCCCCTGTAGGTCAGTTGGTGCTTACTCCTGGCTGCTTGCAGAGTTTTTGCTTTTTTCTTGAATTTCATGTAATCTGTGAAGAGCAAGATTTGCCCTTCATTGTCCCTATTTGAATACCATTGATCTTGTTCTCTTACTTGATTGAATTGGCTAGGACTACCAGCATTATACTGAATAGTAGTGGTTACAGTAGGCATCCATGTCTGGTTTTAGTTCTAAGTGGAAATACCTTAAGTTTTGCTCCATTCAATATGATTTTGGTTGCAGGTTAGTTATAGATGGACTCTATCAGTGTAGGAAATGTCCTGTCTATGCCCATTTTCCAAAGTGTTGTTTTCAGAAAAGGATGCTAGATTTTGTCAAATGCCTTTCTGCATCAATTGAAAGAATCATATGGTTTTTACTTTTGATATTCTTTATGTAGTGAAGTACATTTATGGATTTACCTACATTTAACCAACCTTGCATCCCTGGGATAAAGGCTACTTGATCATGACATTCATTTTTTTTTTTTTCCTAATGTGTAGTTGTATCCTGTTTGCTAAGATTTTACTGGATATTTTTGTGTCAATATTCTTAATAATATTGGACTATATTTTTCCTTATTGGGTGCTGCCCTCCTTTTTGAATCAAGGTGATATTTTCTTTGTAGAATGTGTGAGGAAGGATTCTTTTCCTGTCTTTGTTTTGGATAGATTACTCAATATAGGTACTAGTTCCTATAGTATGAGGAACTAGTTTGAATGTTTGATAGATTTCTGGTATGAAACCATCTGGTCCAGGGCTTTCCATTTTTGGAAGATTTTATATTTTTGATACAATGTCAATGCTTGATAAAAATCTATTGAAAATTTCTAATCTTTCTGATTGAGTTTAGGAAGGTATGTGATTCCAGGTATTGGTCTATTTGCTCTACATATTCAGATTTCTGAGGTTTTTGTAATAATTATTGAGGATCTTCTGTATTTCTGTGGCATCTGTTATTATCCCTGTTTTGTTTCTTATTGAGGTTGTTAGATATCTTATTTTTCTGTTTATGTTTACTCTGGCCAATCATCTGTCAGTTTCATTAATCCTTTCAAAGTACAGTATTTTGTTTCACTGATCTTCTGAATGATTATTTTGTTTCTAATTTCATTTCATTTTGCTTTAATTTTGGTTATTTTTTTTTATTTTTATATTTTTTTGCTTGGTTTGGAATTGGGTTGTTTTTCCTTAACCAGTTGCTTGTAATGGCCCACTAGGTTGCTGACTTGCTCTCTTTTTGTTTTCTAGATGAAGACATCTAATTCTATAAATTTCCCTTCTAAGATTGCTTTTCCAGTGTCCCACAGGTTTTGATAGCTTGTGGCTTCATTATCATTTTTTTTAAAAAACCTAGTGATTTCCTTCTTAATCTCACCCTTAACTCAGCTGTCATTCAACAAAAGGTTGTTTTGTTTCCATGACTTTAGAGGGAATGAATTCTGTTGGTGTTGAGTTTTATTTTTAGTCTGTGATGGTCTGAGAAGGTACAAGGATATAATTTTTATTCTTTTTAATTTGTTTAAGTTTGATTTTTGTCCTAATATATAACCAGTTTTGGAAGATGACCCATGGGCTGATGAAGGAAAATGAGTAAATAATTTTATTAGAATGAAAAGTTCTATACATGTTAATTAATTCCATTTGTCCTAGGGTTGTGTTTAAGTCCATTACTTCTTTGCTGAGTTTCTGCTTCAAAGATCTGTCCCATACCGTCAGAGGGGTGTTGAAATCTCCCACTATTATGGCGCTGGAAGATATCATATAAGATAATAATCAGATATCTGATTATTTAGGGTTCAATTTTTATATCTAGGTGCATTTAGATTGAGTGGACAGATGATAAAGATTGTAATCTCTTCATGTTGTATATTTCCCTAAGGTCCATTTTTGTCTTTCATTATTTTTCTCGGTTTAAATCAAATTGTACGTGCAAATAAGATTTCATCTTTTTTTTTCTCATTTCCTTTGCCTGAAATATTGTTTTCCATTTCTTCACCCTGAGTTGTGTTTTATTCTTAGATGTTATATGCATTTCTTGGAGACAGAAGATACATACATTTATCCAGTCAGCTAGCTTGTGCCTCTGCAGTGAGAAATTCAAGCCACTCACATTTGTTGAGAGAAGTGATAGATACAGTGGCATTTTGTTTGTCTTGTTTTGAGGTCAATTGCTTTATTTTATCTAGTGTGTCATTGTGGAAGCTAGTCTTTGGTCTTAAGTTTCTGGGTCTTTATACTTGGGTTATGGATCATGATGCTGGTCAATATGAAGAATGGGTCTGAGAACTTCTTATACAGCTGGTTTAGTTGTGTTAAATTTTCTCAACACTTTCATGTAAGTAAAATATTTGATTTTCCATTGCATATGAAATTCAGTTTAGAAAGATACAAGATCCTGGGCTGAAATTTGTTTTCTTTAAAAAGGTTAAAGGTGGATGATCACCCTCTTCTGGCTTTAAAGGTTTTAGCTGAAAGGTCTGCTGTCATCCTGATATTTTTCCTTTGTAGATAAGATGTTTCTTAACTCTTGACCACTTGCAAGATTTTCTCTTCCTTATTGTCTGTGGCAATGTTAATTATAATGTGCCCAGAAGAGGCTTTGTTTGGATGGAGTTGTGCTGTGTTTCTGAATCTATCTACTATTTTAATTCTGTATCTTTCTTAATTCTTGGGAAAATTTACACCATGATGACTTGAAGTAGAGCTCTCGTGCTTTTAGGAACATCTTCATGTCAGAAATACCTATAATTTCGATGTTTGATCTTTTAGAGGAATCCCATAACTCTGTCCGGGATTATTCTGTTTTTTTGTTCGTTTGTTTGTTTTTGTTTGGGTTTTTTTTTTCTATTTTTCTGCATTTTTGAATGATCAAACGTCTTGTCTTCAATTTCTGAATTTATTTCTTCTCCATAATCTATTACTGAGGCTTTGTACTATGTTTTGAAGCTCCTTGACTATTTCTTTTAATTCCTTAAGCTCTGCTATATCCTTCCTGATTATGTCGAGATGGTTTGGTGACTTTCTCTTTTTTTCTTTTATATTATTTATTAGATCATAACTGTGTACATTGATGCATTTATGAGTTTCAGTGTACTGATTTGATATACAATGTGAAATGCTTACATTGAACTGATTAACACATCCATCACAATTATACTCTTTTCTTAATAGTTTTGAAGTGTAGCATTGCATCATGCACATTAGGTGAGGTCCCCCAAAATGCCCTTCTCCTTCTCCTCCCCTCTCTCCTCTTCCTTTATACTTTCTGGACTGTAGTTATGTTTTACCATTTGTATGAATGTTTAGGTGATTATATATTGATTTCATAGTAGTAGTGAGTAAATTGGATACTTTTTGTTTCTATTCCTGTGGTGCTTTACTAAGAAGAATATGTTCCAGCACCATCCAAGTAAATATAAAACATGTGAAATTTCCATCTTTTTATGGCTGCATAGTATTCCATGGCATACATATACCACAATTTGTTAATTATTTCATGGGTCAGTGGACACTTGGGCTGTTTCCATGCCTTGGGAATTATGAATTGGGCTCCAATAAATATTCTGGTGCAAATGTCTGTTGTAAAATGATTTTTGATCATCTGGGTATATACCTAGTAGAGGAATTGCAGGATTGATTGGCAGGTGTACTTTTAGTTCCTTGAGTATTCTACAAACTTCTTTCCAAAAAGGTCATATTAGCTTGCATTCCCACCATCAGTGTAGAAGTGTTCTCCACATCCACACCATTGTGACTTTGTCTTTAGTTTACTAATCAGAGTAATTGGAATATCTAGTACTCTAGATATTTATTATTTGTTTGTGTTAGGGACATTCTAATTCCAGTCTTTTGGTTATTTTAAGGTATATCTTAGCTTCTTGTTCATTATAGTCACTTTGTTGTGCTATTATTCATTCTAACTATACTTTTGCACCCATTAACCATCCTCAAATTATTCCCTGCTACACTTTCCACTCTCTGGTAAACGTAATTCTACTCTTTGTCTCTATAAAATTAAATCTTAATATTTAGCACTCACTTATGATTGAGAATAAGTGCTTGGCTTATTTTACTTAACATCATGGTCCCCAGTTCCATTCATGTTGTTGCAAATGGCTGGATTTTTTGTGGCTATATAATATTTCAAGGTGTATATGTACCACATATGTATCACAGTTTCTTTATCAATAAGTTGATGAACACTTAGATTAATTTTATATCTTGGCTATTGTGAATAATGCCATAACAAACATTGGAGTACACATATCCTGTTGATACAATGAATTTTCCTTTATTAGATGTATTTATTTGAGCAATCTCCGTATTTTTCTGCATAGTGGTTGTAGTAATTTACCTTCCTGGCAACAGTATAGGAAGGTTTCCCTTTCTCCTGATTCTCTCCAGTGTTCATTGTTGCCTATATTTTTGATAAAAGTGTTCTAACTGGGATGAGATGGTATCTTATTGTAGTCTTGGTTCGCATTTATCTGGTAATGAATGATGTTATGCATTTTTAATATACCTGAAGATTTTTTGTATGTCTTCTTTTGAGTTATCTCTTTAGATATTTTGCCCATTTTTAATTGAAAAAAATCTTTTCCTACTGAGTTGTGGGAGTTCCTAATAAATTCTAGCTACTAATCTCTTATCAGATGGATATCTAGCAAATATTTTCTTCCATTTTGTGGGTTATATCTTCACTTTGTTGTTTTCTTTGCTGTACAGAGCTTTTTAGCTTGGTGTGATCTCATTTATCTAGTATTGTTTTAGTTGCCTGTGTGTTGGGGGTATTACTCAAGAAGCACAAATGCTTTAAATTTGCCCTTTGCACAAATGCTTTAAATTTCTTTTTAATAGTTCCCTATTTCAGATCTTACATTTGAGCATTAATAAATTTTGGTTTGATATTTGAATCTGGAGAAAGATAACACTGCAATTTTATTCTTCTGCATAAAGACACCTAGTTTTTAAAGAGTCTGACATTTCTTCACAGTATGTTGTTGGCATCTTGACTGAAGGTAAGTTTACATAGATGTGTAAATTTATTTCTGAGTTCCTTATTTTTTTTCCATTGTTCTATGTGTCTTTTTTTGCCAGCACTGTGCTCTTTTGCTTGCTATGGCTCTATCATATAATTTTAAGTCAACATAGGTGATTCCTCCAGTTATATTTTCTTCTCAGAACATCTTTCTCTATTCTGGGGTCTTTTCATTTCATATAAATTTTA
Source organism: Galagoides demidoff (assembly GCA_963574575.1). Taxonomy (NCBI): domain Eukaryota; kingdom Metazoa; phylum Chordata; class Mammalia; order Primates; family Galagidae; genus Galagoides; species Galagoides demidoff. The sequence goes on from CAUYQV010060232.1 coordinate 31,539, forward strand.
TTATTTTTTTCTTTTTTTCTTTATGTAACTTTAACTTTTTTGTTGTTTGGGAGCACATACTGTCTTTCCATTTATTGTGTCCTTTTCAATTTCTTTTATCAATATTTTATAGTTTTCATTGTAGTGATATTTCACTCCTTTGGTTAAGTTTATTCCTAGGTATTTTATTCAATTTGTAGCTATGTTAAATGAGATCACTTTTTCTCTTTCCAATTCTTTATAATTGCATATATAAATGCTACTTATCATGTTATGGTAAATTTGCATCCCAAAACTTTATAGAATTTATTTAGTCGTTCTAATCTGTATGTGTATGTGTGTGTGTAGTTTGGTTCATTTTTAATAGCTATTTGTTTTCTGTTGTATAGCTGTTTGAGTTCCTCATATATTTTCACAATTAACCAATCAAATTAATGATTTGCAAATATTTTGCAAATAATTTGCAAATATTTTATTCCATTCACATGTTGTTTAATCACTCTATTGATCTGTGTGATGTGTAGATACTTTTAATTTGAAGTAATCATATTTGACTCTTTTTCTTACATTGCCTGAGATTTTGAGTGTAAGTCCCAAAATGATAGTCCAGATCAATGCCATGGGGCTTATCTGTTTTTTTGTAGTAGTTTTAAAGTTGTAGTTCTTACATTTAAATGCTTAATGCATTTTGAGTTGATTTTCTGTATATGGTATTGGGTGAGAATCTCACTTCTTTGTTCTACTTGTAGATATACAGTTGTTCCAGTAAAACTTATAAAAACATTATACTTGGCTCAGCGCCTGTGGCTCAATCGGCTAAGGCGCCAGCCACATACACCTAAGGTGGCAGGTTCGAATCCCCAGCCCGGCCCGCCAAACAACAATGATGGCTGCAACCAAAAAATGGCCGGGCGTTGTGGCAGGCGCCTGTGGTCCCAGCTACTTGGGAGGCGGAGGCAGGAGACTCGCTTGAGCC
>CAUYQV010060237.1:0-42235 GCA_963574575.1 Galagoides demidoff
TAGGAGGGGGAGCAGATATGAGTTTGAATCCAGGTCCCATCACTAACTGACTAGTCTTGGACAAAAGATTTAATTTAATAGAGCCCCAGTTTTCTCAAATTAAAGATGAGAATTGAAAGATGGAAACTTTACCTCTTACATATTTACATAGATGGAGCTGGAACATATTCTTCTTAGCAAAGTATCTCAAGAATGGAAGAAAAAGTATCCAATGTACTCAGCCCTACTTTGAAACCAATTTATAGCTTTCATATGAAAGCTATAACCCAATTATAGTCCAAGAATATGGGGAATGGGGAAAGGGAGGGGAGGGGAGGGGAGAGGCTGAGTGGAGGGAGGGGAATTGGTGGGACCACATCTACGATGCATCGTATAAGGATACCTTAGAAATTGACTAGGTGTAGAATATAAATGTCTTAATACAATAACTTTAAAAATGCCATGAGGACTATGTTAACCAGTTTGATGAAAATATTTCAAATTGTATATAAAACCAGCATATTATACCTCATAACTGCATTGATGTACACAGTTATGATTTAATAAAAAAGAAAAAGAAAAAAATGAGAATAATAACACTTGGTATTATTTTTGGTTTTGGCTAATGTAAGCAAAAATGTATACTTGTTAGAATGATATTAGTAATTTACAGTATTAGCAAAGAACATAGATATCAAAAAGAAAATAAAAATGTGGGCGAATTAGCAGGAAGACTATAGCCTCATCTAGGATTCTTGCAAAGCTAATAAGTGCCAACAATTTCCAGTAATTTTAAAGCTCAGCTCAAGAAATTTTTACTCAGGATTAATGCTAACTGGTCTGATTTGTTTCACATTCCTTCCGTGGCTAGGGCATCTTAATTTACTGTCTAATTAGAAATTAACAGATACGGAAAAGGTAATTCCCTAAAAGGGCACCAAGGTGCTTTGCAAACAAGAAAAGTAGAACAGATGTTTAATAGGCCAAATAACAAGAGTCTAACACACATTCTCTTAAGGTAGTTGGAGAGATTAAATACGAGACTATCAGTAGAACTCTTAAATATGAAAGGTAAAATCAGACAGGGAAGAATAATGGTCCCATGGTCTGGTGAGCTAGAGAACTTAGCCATCCTGACTTTATAAAACCAAAATATGACCCATCCTGTATTGTTTTCAATTAAGAATCTTCTGAGGCAACAGTGTTAGTTTAATAGTCAGTTCAGCCATTTTCCTTAACTTGATCTGTAAAGAATCAACATGACATACCTTAGCGCTCCTGCTTTTCTCCTTTCAAGAACAACTTTCCCTCTGGCCCTCCCCCTTTCATTGTTTTGCTTTAATGTCCCTTGAAGATTAAAAATAATAATAAAAAAGATTGGCAGATGACAATTCTAGTTGTGGCTGTAGCCTTGGAAACCACAGAAAATGGGCTATTTTGGGCTAATCTGTTACTGTGAATTTTCCTGACAACAGCCAAGGGTAAATTTTAACTACTGTTTTTACTCTAATTCAATTAGAACATAAATGATGTTTGAAGCCAAACAGCCCCTCAACTCTCTCAGCCTGTTTCTGTTTCTTTATATGTCTCAGTGGTGAGCGTGTGAGGAGACAGTCAATGCATATGTAGCTTGCCAGCCTGGGCTCAGCTGCAGCAAGGAAGTCTACATTATTGGGTCAGACTATGGAAATGTACAGCCAACAATGTGTTCAGATCCCACACAGGCAATTCATGGCCACTGATCCCAGACCAGCCCTGGCTAGTCACCTTTCTTGGAAGGGTAAAGATAACCAAAAGCAAAATCATTTCCTCTCAAGGTATAAGTTTAAAGTCAATAGTATCAAGTCCTTCCAGGAAGGAAATATGTAATTGTTGCCAAATACTTGCTGAAACCTATCCTAAATCTAAGACTGAAGTTTGACCTACATTTCAGAGGCAAAGACCCCATGTCCTCTCCCGGCTTGCATTTATGTTACAGCACAAAGGAGGGGGATAAATGTCTATCAATCCTCCTTACTTTTTCTTTGCATTTCCACCTGGCCAGAGGAGAAACTGTTTGACTATGTAACTGTGGAAAAGGGGAAAGGAATGTAGTTATTTTCTTATTATAAATACATACCATTATTGCTTCCCAACCAGTATCACAAGATGCATTTCAGGCAGAGTCCTTCTATCCACATATAAAGTTCTAATAAATACAGATATCCCCTTCACTACCCCATAGCACAAGAAGTACAGGCATAAGGCCTAAACAAGGCCTATTTGATGCTCTTAACTGTGAATCTGAATCTCTAGGCTAAGATATATTCTAAAAGCACAGGTCAGTTTGAGACTAGTCACCTATACTGGTATATGTCGTTAAAAGTCAATCAAATGGTAAGGCAGTAATTCTTCATGATCAGTATAACTAAGTGATGCATATAATCATTGGCCCTGATTCCTCTGTCCCTCCATCAGCAGTGACATCACTCTGAGCCTGTATGCACTGCATAGCTTGCTAAGCAGTGTATTCTTATAAGGGATGGCAATAGTGCATTACCTCCAGTACTTCTTTCCCAAACCTGTTTCACCAACCTCGTAACTAATCCTGAACAGAAAAGGAAAAAAGATGCAGAAAATGATGCAAAGAACAGCAATTTTTTTCATAAGCCTTGTTGTACTACTCAGTTATTGAAATTTTTATACATATATCTTCAATAAAACTAACATTCAATCATAAAAAGAGACTGGCATATAGGGATGTTGGAGTAAATTTGTTTTATAAAAACTTTCCATTCATCCCTAACTGCATAGTACCAAATCCTACAAAAAAGAACAGAAGAAAACATCTTCAAGTACTTTCCTCAAGTGCAAGAGACTGGAAAGAAGAGAAACAGCATTGCTACTGAATATTGAGGCTATGGGCAAGAGAGGATAAATTTGAAATTGACCATTTGACTTCCTATAGGGTTGTCAGATATTAGAGTGACATAACCATTTAGAAAGGCATAAATGTCCCAGGAGGATGTACATGGCTAAATAAACAGCAGTGGGATAAAGTAATAATCACAATGATCCAACTCAGAGGAATACATAGTGATGACTAATTTAAAATGAGGTTCTATTAGAGAAATGGATGGGCAGCCCAATAAATTTGTGCTTTAGATTCTTACCTGCTAAAATTCTGTCTTTGCAGAGATAATACCTAAGCCATAACAATAGGACCCCCTTTACATCTGTGTTACTTCCCAGACTCAGACCTTTTTTGACTAAGAGAGTGGTTCTCTGTCACGGCCCTTTAATACAGTTCCTCTGGGTCATGACCCACAGGCTGAGAACCACTAGACTAAGAGAACAGTGAAGACCAAGGGAGGATTCTGCAATAGCACCAAGGGTAGCTGCCATGAATCTTCCTCCTAGCCTCCAAAGGCCTTGTGCCACTCACAAGTCTAGGTGGGCATTAAGTACCGAGATTTATCCAGACGTTGAAAAATTATTAAAGCTGAGTTTAAATGAAAGCTAATCCCTGGAGACCTAGGTTGTCGTTGTGATATATAAGAAATAATGAAAGCTCTATAGAGGTCAAGTATTGAATACATGGTGACTCGAGTCTATCTCATAGCAGTTCCAATTGGTTATTGAACCTATATCACATATATTCCCCAGTTCTCAAGTATATTTTAGAGTAGATATCCTCAGCAGCTGGTATAACTAAGATTGTAATCTATCTAACCCAGGGAACAAAGTTTACTTTTGTAAAAAGGTAGATGAAAAATTCTAGAACTCCCTTTCTATACTAAAAACTGAACTAAAAATTTAATGGCATCACTGGCAAAATTTCAGAACTCCATGCCACCATTCAAGACTCAAGAGATGCAGTGTTGACTAGTCTCACATTGGCATTTAACTCACTAATTTGGCTAGTACAGAAGATGAAGTTCCTTAAGAATAAGTTAGTAGACCAGCCATAGTGTCCCATGCCTATAATCCTAGCACTCTGGTAGATTGCCTAAGCTCAGGAGTTCAAGACCAGCCTGAGCAAGAGCAAGATCCTGTCTCTAAAAAATAGCCACATGTTGTGGTGGACACCTATAGTCCCAGCTACTTTGGAGGATGAGTCAAGAAGACTGCTTGAGCCCAAGAGCTTGAGGTTGCTGTGAACTCTGATGCGATGGCACTCTGCCAAGGGTGACAAAGTGAGACTGTCTCAAAAAAAAAAAAAAAAAAAAAACCACAAAGACCAATTAGTGGTAATATGTTTAATTAGGTAATGACGCCACTTGCTACTATTTTTGCTAGATGTGATTCACATACAGAAAGAAATTAACATAATCTTCAGGAGTTAGTATGTTGCTATTAATCTGACTATTTTTCCTTATGTCAAAAAGAAGACATACTAGAACTCACTGCTTTCATCTAGCAGAAACAGCTATACAACTTTACCCTTCAAACTTAGCGTATGTCAGTGTTCTGTGTCAGTTTCACAATAAAGTCTGCGAGGTCTTTGATCTTCATGCCATCTCAGAACATACTGGCTCATCATGCTAGTGGGGCTAGAGATGGCCTGAGAGTAACAAATACAACAAATGTCTTGGAAACACTTGCATATTAGTGGTGAGGAGATGAATCCCTTACAAATATATATTGTTTTCGATTTCTGGAGATTGTTATCTTGAGCATGTTGCCATATTCTTTCTTAAGTGAAAGACAGACTCCTGAATCTTGCCTGTCATGTTACTAAGAAAAACACAAAATGGCCTTTCAGGAGTTTATAGGATACGTACATTATATCTGATTGTGTTTTTCCAGTATATTTATCAGGCTACTTAAAATGTTTTCAGTTGTGAGTTCAAGAGTATTACTATTATTTTGGAAAATGTTCTTGCCTCATATCTTGGGTGATGCTTATCTATGTGCCCATTCAAACTGAGTTAAACATCACAAACTGTGTTACCTAGAGAACCCCGTCCACGGAGACAGATGCACATCGCAGCACACCTTTATCAAAAGGAAGAGAGATATGAGACTGGACCCAAGTCATGCCTGAAGCATAAAGAAGCTGCATGAGGTGAGCAGATGGCCCCAAACACACAGCATGTCGTCTTTCGGCTCACATCACCCCCCATCAATCCACACTTTTGATCTCAAGGGAGACCCTTGTGATTAGAGCAACTATAACTTACCATCCTAACCAAATAATATACCTTGCCACTCTACCTATATAATTCAATAGTTTCCAACCAAGAGTGCTCTTCACCCCTTACCAGTGAATCACTTGGTGTTGTCTGGAGACATTTTTCCTTGTCAAAAATGGGATAAGCTTGTGCTGTTTGAGCAACTAGTAGGTAAAAGTGTAGAACGCTAGCAAACATCTAAAATGTACAGAAACAGCTCTCCCAAAACAAAGATTTACCTAACTTAAAATGTCAACAGAGCAGAGACTGAGAAACCCTTTCATAATGATTCAAAAAGGGGAAAAAATTCACAAAAAATTCTGCATGAGAGGCCTAGCACTAGGTTAAAGTGATCAGCTGCAGCATCACAATCACACCCACAGATGGACCAGATGTGAAAGAGATCACAGTAGGAAAATATTCCTGGTAGGCAGAAGTTTAAGTATTACAACCATTTTCTACTTGGATTAGAAAAGATATGCTGGATGAATGATCCATGTAAATACATAACCACATGGTCATATTCTTGGAAGGATCAAGGTTGAAGACTGTTGACAAGGAGATTTGGGGAAAATATGTATGAAAGTACCACTTTAAGTGAACCTTGGGAACTCATTGCAGAAGAGGCTTTTAAATAATAAGACCCCCGACTCGGAGTCTGTCAACTGTTCTCCATTCCCTAGTTTCCCAGTGAGTTTCTAAAAATAAAGCCTAGTATATCTGAAAATAAAAATAAAAGGTTTTCCTTTTGCCAATTCTCATCTGTATTCTGCCCTTGCTCAGTGCTAATTCACTAAGAATGGTGACCTACAATCATGGAAGAGCCAATAATTTGGCCTCATTCTAAATAACACTTACATTGAACTCAAATTCTCTTTATCTGCTATCCATGCTTCTGTTGGCATCATTCAAAAGTTTTATAACATCCTGAACAATAACCCTTCTCATCAAAAAATTTACAATAATAAAATGGATATTAAAAAAGCTAATGCAGACAAGATTCAATTTTTTTCATGTGCCCCATCTTCCAAAAATAGCTTGCATCATAGAATAATAAAGTAGCCTTTTGATAAGTCAGTTGTAATAGCAGCTGGGAAATAACACCTTCAAAATTCAGGGCACTGCTATGGAAGAGATGTATTCAGACATAAGATAAAACATATGATGATTTTTTTTCAGAAGCCACAATAAACAAGTCCATTCATCAAGGAATTCAAGAAGAAATGAAACTTCAAAATATTTCATCTAATATTTTAATATTTTATTTTTGCATGTCTGTTTTACACAAACCAATCTCTTGCTCTTGTAATATTATACTTGGTTATTTCTTATTGTGTGCACCATATATAATAATGTACTCTACTATTCTCTAAGTGACTTTCTATTAGGCACTATATCTTACTTCTCTTTCTTTCTATGTATTTAGTAGAAAATGAGGGGCACTCAGTAAATATTTATTTAATGAGTGCATGAATAAGAAAACAACTAAGTCAATAAATAATAAATAAAACCAAATCATATATTCCCATTTTTCAAATATCTTTCTAGGAAATTCCCCTTCACTTGTGAACATTATTACTGGAGCCAGGCAAGACTTAATGCAGAAACATTATTATTTACAGGCTGTAGTCACTTGCTTTCATTGATTTTACTATCCACTTTTAGAGAAAAAAATAAAAAATACAAATGTACCACTAAGGCAGCAGTTCTCAACCTGTGGGTTGCAACCCACGAGGACTGTATTAAAGGGCTACAGTGGGTGGCACTTGTGGCTCAAAAGGGTAGGGCACTGGTCCCATATGTCAGAGGTGGTGGGTTCAAACCCAGCCCCAACCAAAAAAAAGGGAGGGGCTGCAGCATTAGGAAGCTTGAGAACCACTGCACTAAGGCTTTATCACTTCACCTTCCACCATCATTTGCTGTTGGATAAAAATATGAAATTATCTTGGTATATTCAGAATTCCAGTAATTAAACAACTACATGATTCTAGTGCAGTTAGAATGCAATCTACTGTTGCTAGAGTTAGACTGCTGTTGGAGTTATACTCATCTATCATCTATTGTAGAAACCAGCATGACTATGCAATAACCACATGTCACTATCAAATACACACTTCTGTGATATTTGAAGCACTTTTTTCTTCTTCCATGGCCTCTGCCTTCGAGAAGTCCCTTTGCCACTTCAAGGTGACATGTCTGGCAAATCAAAATTGAAGTGGACTTTACCTAGCCTTTGGCTGAGCAGAGTTTTAAATTTTTAAAAGGCACAAAACTTGGGAATTCCCCTGGTCTCAAATTGTTTTTAATGAGATGATTTGAGCACGCATTTAAAGTAGGATGAAATTTTAAAGAATCTCCTTGAAAGAACAGAAATCTTCAGTGATCATAATAAAAGGTAGAAGAGCAATCAGACATAGAGATACCAGGAAAGCAAGAGATGTAATGATGGCACTCAGGCAATTCAGTTCACCTTTGATGCATAATATCCCACACCAAAACATAGTGGCTTAAAAATATAGCCTTCTATTTGGCTCTTACTTTTGCATATCAGCAATTTGGGCTGAGTTCATCTGTGTAGTTCTTCTGCCTCATTGGGAGTCAATCATGTATCTGCAACTAGTGTCAGGTTGGCTGGTTCCTAGCTATAGGATGGCTTGGGAAGTCCTTCAGCAGACTATCTCATACTTGTTTACATGGCAACTCTAAGAAGTTCCAAGAGAGGTATCACTTGGAACTATCACATAATTCCATTATGTTCTATTGACCAAAGCAAGTTGCTTTTCAGTACAGACTTAAGACAAGAAGAAATGGATTTCATCCCTTGATGGTAGGAGCTGCAATGTCATTTAGCAAAGGATATGGCTGCAGACAGAAGTAAAGAACTGTAGTGTCGTTGCAGTCTACTGTAGTGTTCAGAGAGAAAGCTGAATAACTTACAGAGCATGGCTGCCAATCAATGAACAACAACATTTGAAGTGCCTAATTGTAATGAATCTAGAATTTCTTGTTAAATGACTCCTGTGTCACCAGATGTTTGACCTTGGACAAGTTACTTAACCTCCCAGAGCTTCTACATTCTCCTATGTAAATGGTGATACTGAAAATATTTAAGTAACATGATTACTATGAAGATAAAATGAGTTAATTTATGAGAAACACTTTATAATCTGTAAAACATCAAGTCAAGCATTAGTATATGCAGTAAAATGTAGGTGTTAAGAGCATTGGCCCTGGATCAAACCGTCCAGGTTCAAATGCAATGCTTCCCACTGAAAGTCTCTTACCCTTAGGTGAGTTCTTACACTTTCGGTGACTTATTTTTCACTCACGTAAGTTAAAAGTATTATTATTTTTAGGGTAATATTGGCATCAGCAGTGAGGCACTATGCTAGAATTTGAAGACAAAAATTCTAAGACCTGCTATAATACTGTACATTCAGGCAACAAGAGGCAGTACACAGACTCAGGAAAGTCACTTAAGTTTTCTGTTTTTTCATGTGTTAAATAAGAATGTTTCAACTTGGCTACTAACTAAAGTATAGTGAGAAGTAGTTAACACAGAGTTGTTACAGATGTTGAGTGCTGAGCATGATCCCTTTTAGATAAGTCCAGATCTAAGGAAGACTTTACAGGAATGTATCCTGCTCTAGGACCACCAAGAGCCACCAGCTGACCAACAAATTAAGAGTCTCACAAGTCCTAAAAGTTTTCCGTGATAATGATAAAGCTTTAGTCTGGACAGACCCTCACCATCTTAGTAAGGGAATTAATCATTATTAGCCCATTTTATACATTATCAAACTGAGGCTTAGAGAATTCAAATAAATTGTACAAGAGCACAGAACTAACCAGTTACATCAGTGATATTCCAAACATATGCTACTTGGTTCACAGCAAAGATTGTGGCAAATATAAAACATATATTTCACTTTGTGTATCCATTCATCCATTAATTTAGTAATTATTGGAGAGTCATATTAGTACAAGAAAAAATTGTGTTTTGTTGCACAGACTTGAGTTTTAATCTCATCTCATTCATATATATTCACAAACACATTCATGGAATCTGTCTTTATCTATTTATTCAACACATATTTATTGAACCCATGTCTTGTTCCCCAGATTTTGATGGGGACCAAACCTACTTGCTATTTAATGTCAAGCAACCTGAATTGGAAGGGTAGGGTGAACAAAAGCAAAATAGGACCAGGGACTTCTGTTCATATTGAGGCAGAGGAAGGTTCAAAAGTAAAAAGCAAAGCCAAGTTTATTATTACATTTAGATAGTCAACCATATTTATTACTTTAGATGTATTCTGCTAATCAGTGACTTTTCCCTAATTAACAGTTTTGATTAGTCAGAGTTCCTTAGCCTTTCTACTCTTTTTCTTTAACCTATTTCTATATATATGCTGACAACACCTAAGCCATCATCAGTGCCTATATACTTACCATCTGTCATTCCCTAAATCTAGTAGGTCAGTCCAGCCCAGAAAATTACCTTGGCCTTGTCTCATTCTTCCATCCTCTATTCTCTCCCTTAATTGCCATGTCCTAATCCAAACCCTTCTGCACCTTCTGAATGGACTTCTGCAGGATATACAGATGCATATTGTTTTTCTGTCTCCAGAAACTCCCCTCCACCCCTAGACCATTCATTTTGAAGCCCCCATTTTTCCTTAAGCTTAGGTTCTAAACCCTCTAGTATCTCCTATTCTCCTGGCAGGCATCCCATAGTTTAATCAACATTTCTCCAGTGGTAGGAAAAGAATTGGGTTAGCATGTCTCAGGCTAAAGTCTGAATCAGCTCATAACACTTGCGATTTACTTTTTAAATTAATCACTTTGGCATTTCATACACACTGTGACAACAATTCATGCAAAAATCACATTTTTCCAAAATACTATTTTTTATTTGAAAATAATGTTTTAATTTATTTACCATGAAATAAAATTGCTTCTTCAAGAGAAAATGCCAAGTATGTGTATTTACTGTGGTTTTGCAGATTATCTGGCAAAGTGCTGGTGGCCTAGTTTGAAAGGCTCAGATCCATAACTCTTCAACTTGTTACATAATAGTTGAGTCTTTCTATGAAACAGACTCTGCTTCTTTATCATTGCCAATCACCTCAAAGAACCCATCTTCATCTATGTACCCTGATTATGTTAGGAACTTTTCTAGCTCATGTCCCTGTTTAAACTGTGTCTCCAACCTGAAATGCCCATGTCTCAAGAAATGAGTTCTATTTGTCCTTTAGAGAGAAATTATAATGCCACCTCTACTGCTAAGAACAATTGCATTTTCCTAATTTAGAAAAACTCTAGTTCTCCCTCATTCTTGTATCATCACAAGTTTTCTGCATGATATTCATGGAATTTTTATGGATATAAATTATTATCATCACAAATGTTGACATTGATGTCAGTCATTGATGCTATTAATGACATAATGAATATCATATTCACACTTTTCCTCACCCAAGTCATTTTCCAGGATTATAGAAAGTCAGGCATCAACAATAGTACTATATGTTATGAGTTCATTAATTTTGCACATAAAGAAATTAAAACTAAGAGCAATCAAAATGTTTTAGGCAAGGTAACACAGCTATAATGACATCTAAAGTTGATTTCCCTATCCTAGTGACAGAGCAATCAGGTCTTGGACACTGGACACACCAGTATCACGGCAGAAGGAATGATTTTTGGCTGTGTGAGCATAATGATGGCCAACAGCCATGAGAGAAAGACACCATAGTAAAACCTCTGTCATGGTTAAAAGAGGAGACGAATTCTCCTTCCAGCTTGGTTTCAGATGTACCAAAGTGCACACTCAAGCCATTTATACTTTCTTCCATTTCTTCTGCTATAAAATGGGAGCAGTGATGCCCACACTCTCCTACCACACACATAGGTTATGAAGGTAAAAATGGAATTAAAGCTGAAGAGAAGACATCAGTTTTCTCTGGAAGAAAGTGGGTGTTTCCCAACAATAAAGGCACCACCTGCTTTTGGTATTTGTTAATCTTAACTACACTGAGTCTCAAAGCAATATTAGGCATTTGTCTTCTCTTTAATGCTCTCCCAACATTCTCAAAATCTTCTGATAAGAAATATTTCTAAACTAAAGGAAGAGGCTGACATCTCTCTTTCAACCTAGCTTATTAAATCTGTACCTAACCCATCCAATTGTCTAAGCTATCCAATTGTTGTGGACTGAATATTCACATCTCCCCTGCCCCAAGTTCATGTGCTGAAGCCCCTAACCTCTGACCTTATAGTATTTGGAGACAGGACCTTTGGGACCTAATTAGATTTAGGTGAGGCCAGGAGGAGCTGAATCATCTGGTGCCTGCGTGGTAGACATCCCTGTCTACAGAACCATGAGAAAAAAAATTCTATTGTTCACATCATTCTCTCAGTCTATGAAATTTTATTATGGTGGTAATTTCAGTTACTGCTCATTTAAGAAAGCACACCCTAGAGGAACAAGTTAAAATATCAAGTCTATTATGATTAATTTAAAAAGTAAATTATCTGTGAAATTAGTACTCTAGAGCTGTTCATTCATTCATCAAACATTTATTGAGCACATACTATACTTTGACAATATTGGCTACACCAGAGTATGGATCCTACTGTCATGTAGTTTTATTATATACTGGAAGATCCAGGCTCCATGTAAAAAAGTAAGGTAACTCAGTACCATGGAAGAAACAAACAAAAATTTGAAATGGAGAATTAAGGGGGCAGAGATTCACTATGAATGGAATGGAAACCCCCCCCCCCACCGAGAAGGTAACATTTAAACTAAGATAACACGTTATACAGAAAAGGAAAGGCTATGCTAAGATAACAAGTGCACAAGTCTCATAAAATAAACAGAAATTTATTCTCATTCATGTCATATTCCAGTGCATCATATAGTGCTCTTCCAAGTGATTACACATGATATATTTTTTAATTCTGTTTATGTGGTAAGTTGCATTTATTAAAATGTATATATTGAACCATCCTTGCATCCCTAGGATGAATCTCACACGTTCAGGAAAACTGAATAATCATATGCAGAAGAATGAAACTGGATCCCTATCTTTCACTAAATACACAAGTTAACTAAAAATAAAGACTTAAATATAAGACATAAAGCCATAAAAATTCTAGAAGAAAAAAAGGAAAAACTCTTCTAACATTGGTCTAGGGAAAGAATTTATGAGTAAGACACCAAAGTAAATACAATAACAAAATAAAGAAATGAGGCTTAATTATACTAAGTTTCTACAAAACAAAGAAAATAATCAAAAGAATAAATAGACAGCTGGGCACGGTGGCTCATGCCTGTAATCAGCACTCTGGGAGGCCAAGGCTGGTGGACTGCCTGAGCTCACAGGTTTGAGACCAACCTGAGCAAATCCAAGACCCCATCTCTACAAAAAGCCAGATGTTGTGGTGGGTGCCTATAGTCCTACCTACCCAGAGGCTGAAGCAAGAGAATCACTTGAGCCCAAGAATTTGAGGTGAGCTGTGAGGTTGTTGTTTCAACCTGCCATGGCACTCTACCAAGGGCCACAAAGTGAGCCTCTATCTCCAAAAGAAAAAGAAAAAAAAAGAGTAAATAGACAATCTACATAATAGGAGAAAATATTCACAAACTACACATCTGACTAAGAGCTAATATCCAGAATCTACAAAAATCGCAAACAAACAGCAAGAAAAAAAAACCATCAAAAAGTGAGTAAAATACATGAGAGACTCTTCTCAAAAGAAGATGGATAAATGGCTAACAAATATATGAAAAAATGTTCAACATCAATAATTATCAGGGAAATGCAAATTAAAAACATAATGAGATACCCTTTTACCCCCATCCAACTAGCCATCATTAAAAAATCAAAAGCTAATAGACTTTGGCATGGCTGTGCTAAAAAGGGAATGCTAATACATTTTGGTGGGAATGTAAACGTATATAACCACTATGGAAAGCAGTTTGGAGATCCCACAAAGAGCTAAAAGTAGACCTACTGTTTGATCCAGCAATCCAAGTACTGGTGATCTACCCAAAGAAAAATAAGTCATTTTATAAAATAACACCCGCATCTGAGTATTTATCACAGTACAATTCATAATAGCAAAGATACGGAATAAACCTAAGTGCTCATCTTCTGAGAAGCAGATAAAAAAAAAAAAAATGTGATACAAACACACACACCATGGAGTGCTACTCAGCCATAGAAAGGAATGAAATAAGGTTTTTTGCAACAACTTGGATGGAACTGGAGGTCATTATCCCAAGTGAAGTATCTCAGGAATATAAGAACAGATAACACATGTTCTTACTTATAAGTGGGACATAAACAAAGAAATAACCCTTTAAACTTTCATTACCTCCAAGTATGTCTTCAGCAATATAAAATAGTATTGCCTAAGAGTCCTAGTTTTATTATTTTCTGCCAGTAATCAGGGAGTTCAGAATCAAATTGTGTCATATTTGGAAATGCTGCGTGAGTGTAATGTCATCATCTTGGAGACAATTGTTGTATATTTACATATATACATATATATGTATAATAACACATGACATTTATATATATGAATAATTTTATATACAACATTTATATCTATGTTATACATGGAATATGTATACCTTTATTCACAGGACTTTGAGTGATAAAGGTGAAGTTTCATGAATAATAAAGATACAACTGAAGACCCAGGTGGGTAGAGATGGGACAAACTCTATATGTGCTATGTTAAAGGTCAGCAACAAATCCAGTCACACTTAATTGTCATCATCTCTTTAGGAGAACTCTCATCTCCAATCTTCTTTGCACAGGTTCTTGATTCCTTGTTTCTGACTGTCCACAGTTTGCTTTTCTCAATAATTATATTAAATTAGATAAATTAAAATCTAACCAAACTAATTTTGCATAATATCCCAGTCCATTTGTGCAGAGTCTCTAAAAACCTCTAAGCTATTTCTCTAGGCAGTGGGGTAGCTAATTATTTACCCTCCCAGCAGCCTCCAAGGCACTTCTGATCCTATGTTTAGAACAGAGAATGATTCCATTTGATTAGGAGAAAAAATGCCCACAGCTTTCCTCAAACAACATGAAAATTCCATCTATCCAAGGGGACTAAGTAATTTACTGTCTGCAGATTCCTTTGGATCCTGAAATAATGTGCAGTGATGCATAGGCACATGGTCATTATGCCCCAGATTTCCTCATTTAGGAAATCAATTCTTAAACATCAGGGATATGTAAATTCAATTATTCCTGAACTGCAGAATGATAATCATGCACTGAAATATGTATTAGCATAGCCATGCAGAGCAGGCTTCTCCCCCCCCCCCCAGGGTCCTCTGCCACCTGTTGAATTAATTTGGTCTCATCCCTTGACATCCATCAGGTTCCACATATGACAGGGGCAGACTAACTTAACCTGTTGTCAGAGGAAACTGCAAAGCAATAAGAGAGAGTCACATCTCAGCAGAATACGACAGAGAAGAGGCAAAAACTAGAACAAATGCTTAGCCAACCAGTTACCAGATATCCCTGAACAACACACCTTGGCAAACAAGGACCATTTAAATCTAATTAAGAAGTTTCTCTTCTGGTCCGCCGGGGAGCTGCACAATGACATAAGAACAGTGCTTAACTGGCATAGTGCTTGCTAAGCCAGCGCTTGGGAATTAAATTTTTTCTTATTGTTCTTTTTAAATGTTTCTGAACCACAGGGAAATTCTGTTTCATGATTCCAGAGGAGCAAAACTAAATTTCAGTCTCAATCTAATTTTAATCTACACATTGAGAAAAACATTTTTTCATTGTATTTGTCACTCTCTCACTGGCTGAAAATATTCCAGAGGTTTGAGACACTTGCTGTATATTTTATGTATATACATATATATGTGTGTGTGTGTGTGTAATAACACATGATATTTGTATATGTGAATAATATTTACATATAAAATTTATATCTATGCTATACATTTGTATACATGGAATATGTGTTAACATATCCACACAGAACATAACATTTTCTGCCCAAAGAGTTATGACATGATACATGTATTTCTAAGCATCTGTCTTTGCTCATTTCAGTGATAAAATTTAGTTACTTAATATTCATTTCCAAAGAAATATCACTATTGCTTCCCCAACAAAACAAGTTTCCCTCTTATTACCTTCTTCCCTAACTCATCAATTGCAAGGTGCCTCCCTTTGACCAATGATGAAACCCACCTCAAAAGCTACTTCTGGATTGCAGTTGTTGAGTGATAGTAGAAATAGGAGGGCTAGTCATCCAAATGCACTTGGGAAGAATCTCCAGGAATTCACATATATTATTTAACACTTAACTTCGCCATATTCTCCTCCAGACATCTACTCTAATAGCCTGTGAATATATGTATCACAGCTCTTACCACACTATTGGCTTTTGTCTCGTTATGTTGCGGGGTTCCTCACTAAAATGTCAACTTTTTAAGTTAAGAAATAGCATTTCTATCACTCTTTGGTGAAATAAATGAATAGATATTTCCACAATGAATGAATTAAAGAAAGTAAATTTTTATTTGATGAAAATAATAAAATATTTGTCCATGAACTTCATCATTTTAGCCTCATATAAAATAATAGTATGACATATTATAGCACTCTACACATAATGCCTTCTGGAGGTAATGTCATCTCCATTTGACAGAGAAGAGTGACAACCTTCATTTAGGTTGGTTTCTGAAAAGTAAGGTTCTTAGGTCTCTTACAACTTGTCCATGTTTTTTCTTTTATCTTATCTCATAATAACACTAGTATCCCCATTCTAATATTAAACTATTTTGCTTTTGTGACACATCAGCATTTATTTTCTTTTTTCCTTCCTTCCATTAGAGCTGCAATTCTCCTAGCTATAGCCTCTACTATAAGGGCTTTCTATGCACTGTGTTATTCTTATATTCAAGCATCATCTGGTTTATGCAGTCAGATTCTCAGATATCTTCATTTCTGACAAATTCATTCATTGTACAAATACTAGGGAATGTCTGTGTAATGGAGGTTGTGCTTTTCAAACACATAAATAAACATTTTCTTCAAGTTTTCTCTGCATTTTCTTCCCTAAGCAAGGGAAATTGTGAGCAAGAAGTACATCTAAAAGATAGTTTTAAAAATAGTTTTCTTATCTAAAACATGCATAAGAGTTTATAGCAAAAGAATAGATGTAACAGCAAGGCATTACTGAAAGAGGGAGGAAATTTTTCTAAGTTCCTATAGCTCTCTTGTAAATATATCCGAAGAAAATATTGATGGGTAAGATCATAAAGAATTTTTTACTCAATCCCTGGGGTCAGGAGAAAGGGTATATTTTGGAGAAGAAATAGAAAACCCAAACCTGTCCTTCCTAGCTTGCAGAATTGTGGGAACATTTAGGAGGGAATGAATCAGAGGTATAGATATAAATACTAGAATTATAACACTTCTGCAATGAAACAGGAGAATATCTCCTCAACCCTAAAGTAGGCAAAGACTTCTGAGATAGGATTCAAATGGCACTCACTAGAAAAGAAAAAGAGAGAGAGAGAGAAATTGATAAAGTAGTCACACGGAAAGGGCCCCTGCTAGGTCATAAGGCCTCCCTTGTCTTCTCTGTAGCTTTGAGACCCTGAGAGTTCCTGAGTGACCTTTGATCAGACAGACAGTACCATGGCTGAAAGGTAGTAGCTTCTTGTTTTGAGATAATTTGACAATATAGATGAGCCCAGTGTGAGTTTATAGAGATGGCCAAGAGCAAAGGCCTTTGCAACACCTGGGAGTGATGTGGGATTAGTTTAAAGAAAATTACTGATCCCTTACCAAACTGAGAAGGCTAACCTCCAGTTACAGCAAACAAAGGCTTTAGCAGCAAAGACCAGTGGAACACTCAGCAATGAGACAAGATACACTTTAAAAGCCACCAGTCCAGTGAGCAGCCTAGACCAAAGTCTTCAAGGCAATAATCAAGGAGGGCTCAGACAACACCAGGCAAATATGGGCCATTCATGCCACATATATGCAAGCAATTTACCAAAAAAGGACAGGGAGAAGGTATGGAACTCAGAAAATACAGAGAAATTTAAATCGTGTGCTTAGACAGAGATAAATGGATGACATAAGACATACTTTTGGCCCCTTTGCTTCCTCAGATAGTTAGCTATTTAGAAGCAAGAGCCAGGAGATCAGAAGGCTTGGGTTCAAGTCACTGACCTTCAGTTCACCAGCAGCATTATCCAAATCATTCATACCCTTTTTCCAAGATTCAGTTTCCTCATCTAATCAACAGGGATTACATTAGTGTCTACAATAATGGGTTATACAATAACATATCCTCTGTTATATACTATGTTTAATTCATGCCCATCATTAAATATTCCACTACAGGACAGCAAGTTTACAACAGCGAGAATTCAAATCAGGTTGGATGGTTTGAGAAGTGTCCCAAAGAAAGTGGCATAACCCAGATACTGGAGGGCATGTTAGAATTGATGACAGGCTCTTATGAAGGAGATGGAACCCAGATCATAGAAAGCTTTATGTGTCAGGTGACTCTGACTTTACTATGTGTACATTGATTTGGAAGAATAAGAAGAGAAATGGAAGTCTTAATAAGCATTTGGTATCTGGCAAAGATAACTGGCTAGTATGTAGAGCAGTGTTTTCCAAATGGTAGGTTTGAATCAATGTAGTAGGTCCTGATCAGGACACTTTCTTAAATGAAATAGAATGAATGGTATGAGATTGCCTCCATCAAATTGGATCATACATTGTAGGCTTAAATATTACTTTGCAAAATTGTGTTTCTGCACATATCACCTGTGTGTGCATGTTAATGGTTCATTAAAATATAAAATTTATTTCTTAATGTAGATCAGAGACTGGAAAAGAGAACGGATTGCAAGAACAAGTATGGAAAGTGCTTAGCATGTTAGAATGTGAAAAAAATAGCTTTATCTCAGTTTGTTTTTAATTGAATTAAAGGAAACATTTGAGTTTGTTTTTTTTTTTTTACAGTCCAGCACCAGCTTTAAAGTGCTTGAATTTGCAATTCTATTCTACATCAATCAATAGTCCCTAAGACATGAAACTTCAGTCCACATATAAATGTGCTTTTCCCCTTTGATGTTTACACAATCATTTTTCTTACATACCTAAAATATTTAGACAACACAGCACAGGAGGGCTAAGCCTCAGATGTTGCTTCTTTCTCCTATTCTACCGGCTGTGTGACCTTGGGCAACGCATTCAGCTTCCTCTGAAACTTAAACGAGGAGACTGAACAGTATGATCTGTTCGGTTTCTTACCACCCTTGATAATATGTAATTCTACTTGGCCAGTTTGTTCATGAACACAGAATTTATTTTTGTGAGATTTGGGATTAGAACTCAGGGTATTTGTGTTGCTAACCTATGACATCAATCAAGTGAGGCAGCCATTCCTGTACACCACACAAAGAAGTATAATTGTAACAATCACCCATCACAACAAGTGCTCCCAGCAGGGTGACTCAGTCCTCTAATCTCTGCTTGCAATACTATTCTGCTCATAATGTATTTCATTATGTTTCCTATACCCCTACTGGATAATAATTTTGTTGAAAAAAGAACAAATTCGTAGCTTTTGAATAGTCACTGTATCCAACATGATGGTGTTTTTACAGTAGAAACGTATCTAATTCTATATTAAATAAAATGGGGGAATTTGCTTCTAGCTCTAAATCTCCAGACAATTGAGAAAGCTAGATCTTTAAAAGTCTACTAAAGAAACTGAAGCGTCACCAAGAGAGCTAAAATTTGAGGGAATTGAGATGCTAGTGAAGGGAACTACATTTCTATGAGCATTTCTATGAGCCTAAAATTCTCTTCAGTGTTTCCCCTAAAAATTCCCCCTAGTGATTTCTACTAGATGATAAACAAGAATCCAAGAAGCCCAGAGGAGAGTAGCAGCCGAATGGCTGAGATGCTATGTATAGGTTCTGGTGAACTAAAAGTATAGAGAATGTAAATAAAGGGAGTTCAAGGTGTGATGAGAAGAATTTTGGTGCATCCTGAGACTTTTAGTCAGAGCTCTTAATAGGTTTTACTACAAAAGTAAAAGCAAACTGCGAAGAGACAAACCCTTATCAATAATGAAATCTGACTGGAATTAGCTCTTCTTAAAACCTCTTAACATACTAGCAAATACAAGGCAAAGAAATTCCTTACTATGGTAAATTATATCTACAAAAATAATAAACAGATAAAATAAAGCAACACTAAACTATAATAAACATGTTCAGTGGTGAAATACTTAAAAATCTCTTATGATCAAAAAATGATAAATAATTTTGGCTATAACTGCATATAGCTAAGTCAGTGTTTACAAAGTCAACATAAAATGTTTGCTTCTATAAACTAGCAATAGACAACTAGAAAACAAAAATTTTTAAATGTTATTTTCTGTAACATCTAAAACATCATGCCTAAGACTCAATCAATAGAAAAGCATGCAGTATGGTAGCCAGAATCTCTCTGTCTCTGCCTAGTCCTTGGTCTTGGAGATTTAAAGAATGAATCCACAGACCACAGAAAGTCAAGGACAGATTAGGGGAGAAGAAAAGACAGCCTTAGGTAAGCTGAAGGTGGGGTTCACTAGCAACTAGCCCATGTGGGTCTTCTGCTTAGGGGTTCATATACAGCTTTCCCTACCATGCAAGAGGGGCTTGGGGAGATGGAGTCTCACAACAATTTGGTCCCAGGAGCCTAATGGAAGAAGGTAATTTTAAAGCTTCCCTTGTGTAGGAATGTGGTTTTGTTTGGTTTAGGGTGTATTCTCTGCTCCAGGAGTGGCAGCTGAGATGGGACACTAGTCAGACTGACTCTTGGACCTGTTTGGGCCCAAAGAATGTGGTTGAGCTTAACATAGGTCTACAAGTGGGGTTCATGTCCTGAGCAGGAGAAACCTGTTGTAGACAAGGAATTCTCATAACCCTGATAGAAGTGCAGCCATTTTAGAAAATCGGGTCACGAATCAAAATCCCCTCAGATTCCTAGAATGCCTCAAGGCCAGAGTTCCTGGAAACACCCTATCCATATGCTGACCCTAAGGATATGCCCATATCCTGACCCACTCCAGCTATACATTCAAGCCTTTACAACTGGGAGGTGGGGGGAGGAGTCAGCTGACACCTGGGAAGTCTCCATTCTGCTTTTCCCCCTATTAAGATCTTTCCTTGTCCTCGGACTGCTGTCCTGTCCTTTCTTGCAGATCCTTACCACAGTTCTATATAAGAACCTCTTACCTGTATCAATATCTCTACATAGAAAACTAAAAATATTTTAAGATAAATTAAAACCCCTAAAAAGAATAGAGTTGTGACATACTTATGAATTAGAGGGTAGAATCTTTAAAGATATAAAATATTCCCTTACAGATGAATGCAATCTCAATAAAAAAATCAAACACATATATTTACATAAATTTGTAGGCTGCTTCTAAAATGGATTTGGAAATGCAAAAGACCAAGAACAGTCAAGACAATCTTGGAGTGAAGAAACAAATTCAAATACACTAACAGATATTATGTCTTATATAAAGTTCTAATAATTAGGAATAAAATGGTCCCACCAAACACCCTCCCTCCACTCATCCTCCCCCCTCCCCTCCCATCTCTCTCCCCCTTCCCCATATCCTTGGGCTATAATTATAATTATAGTCAGTTTCATAGTGGGGCTGAGTACATTGGATACTTTTTCTTCCATTCTTGAGATACTTTGCTAAGAAGAATATGTTCCAGCTCCATCCATGTAAACATGAAGGAGGTAAAGTGTTTGGTGGGACCACACCTAAAGTTCATCTTATAAGGGTACATGTGAATCTTTCTAAATGTAGAATATAAATGTCTTAACACAATAACTAAGAGGATGCCATGAAGGCTATGTTAACCAGTTTGATAAAAGTATTTCAAATTGTAAATAAAACCAGCATACTGTACCCCATGACTATATTAATGTACATAGCTATGATTTAATAATAATAAAAAAAAAATCCTGAACAACAAAAAAGAATAAAATGGCTTTGGTATATGGCTAGACAACAAGCTATAAAAAACAGAATAGAATTTGGATCCAGATTAGATGGTTACTTGCTTTATGTAAAAATATAATAGCAATGCACTGGGGGAAATACTCATATCAAACAAAGACTTACATCCTGGTAATGATAGCACCTACAAATTATAACAAAAAAGACAAAATACAATACAAAAATGGAGAAGTCTTAAACCCGCACTTCACAAAAGGGTATCTAAGGGTATCTAAAATAAATACCCTAAATCTAAGGGTATTTATTTATCACACTAATAAATAAGTGTGAAAGTGTTCAATCTCTTTAGTCATGTCAAAGAAAAATTACACCTGATGGAGGTAAACAGGCAAGGAAGATTTTGAGACTATTGTAACAGAGGTCAAGATTATTGCAACAGGGGAGAAAGATTGAATTCAATTCCACTAAGACAAAAAGCAGGAGAGATTTTAAGCACTGGGGTTAGATAGTAGAAAAGTTTTGGAGGATGTGAGGTGGTGGTTGGCCAGAGCAAGTAGGACATCCCTGTTTGCTAATTGTGCTTGTCAAAGTTACCCTTCCACAGAGACTGGGGACAGAGGCATCCTTCTTGATTATATTTCAAAGGGATGGCTCCCAGGTCCTTCAGAAAGACATTTCTGGATTATACAACTGGGAAGAGACAGAAAG
Source organism: Galagoides demidoff (assembly GCA_963574575.1). NCBI lineage: Eukaryota > Metazoa > Chordata > Mammalia > Primates > Galagidae > Galagoides > Galagoides demidoff. Next base: position 21,894 of record CAUYQV010060237.1, read on the forward strand.
ATGTACAGCTTAAAGAGGAAAAAATGCCCCCAAGAAATAGGAGTTTGAGAAACTCTAATCAGACATCTGTCTAAAATTTAAACAAGCTGAGAGAAATATCAGGTCTTCTCGGTCAGTCACCAAAGAAATGAAAAATTAAAACTCTGGTAAGATTGCATTACTGTTTGGTAGATAGGAAGGGAACTCTGAGACTCTCCTAAGGGACAAAGCAGCAGGTGCCTTGCCTTGGTGCTGCCTTGAGGGTCACCTTGCCTGGGAAGAAGGACAAGGGTGGTCCCCCTCTTGGTGCTGCCCCACATTAATCCCTTGTGAACAACTAACTGCCACACCTGGGAGAAGGAGGATTTGGAAAGTGACTTAAAGTAACCTAAGGCTAATTATCATATCATTAACTGTCCCTTAAAGTGGTTCCATGGTAATCTCTTAGCCAGGAGGAACTCTCCACCCAGATGTATAAAACAGAACCCTAGACCATAACCAAAGCTTTTTTTTTTTTTTAATCTCAACAAGGGGGCTCCCCTTTGTTTACAGCAAATGTACCTTGCTCTGTAATCCTTTCGTTCTCTTTCTCAATAAATTTTGTTTCATGCTAGCCTTGCTTTTGATGGGTCTGGTAATTCTTCTGCCAAGAGCACACCAAGAACCTGAGAACTCAGACAACAGCCTGAATCTCAACATTACTACGTCACTAGAAAGGTGAAAATTTATCTTAATAAATAAACCAAAAGACTGAAATGCCAAATGTCAATGAAAATATGAAGCAACAAGGAAATTGTTGGCCAGGGTGTAAAATAACAAAAGCACTCGGGAGTATCTACTGAAGCCAAACATGTCCGTGTACGATGGTCCAGCCCTGCGCTTTTAGGTATATATTAAAGAAATGAGTGTACATATGTACACCACACAGCCTTTATCTGTTTATAGCAAGTCGATTCCTAATAGCTGGAAACTTGAAACAATGCACACATTTTTATTTATCAATAGCAGAATCGATAGACAAATTACGGAATACACTAGAAGGAAACATTGTAATATAAGCAAGTACATTACTTACACATAGTATTGAATGTAATAATGCAAGACACAAGAGAATACGCTGATTCCATTTATATGAAGTTCACAAGCAGTCAAAACCAATTTATGGTGAAAAATTCAGGATAGTGGTTCACTTTAATGAGAATGAAGGGTCATGATAGAAATGGGCTAAGAGAAACCTTTAAATTGTTTCTAATATTGTATTTATGGTCTGGCAGGTTTTTACAAGCAGTGAATGTGTTTACAATTTGTGAAAATTTACCCCTATGATTTGTGCACTAAAAAAAATGAAGCTGAGTGAGAACTCCAAAAGATTGGTAGAAGTTTGCTGAGTCTTAAATAATTCTTATTCCTACACTGGGGAAAAAACACACATGGGGTGGGCTAAAAGTAGGGAGGCATGTTGTTAACTAGGGACATTCTGGACTCAAATTTTATGTGAAAACAGCCAAAGGCTGTCAGCTCATTTTTATCATAGGCAGGCAGGCCATTTGTGCATTAAAAAAGCACAGTCCTTGAATAATCATCACATTTCTTTGTTTTACAAATGTGAAGCCATCACTCCAACAGTGAAGGTGATGACAGCAGTCACTTTTTGTTGTTACTGTTGTTGTTTTATTGTTAGCATTCTAAAATTAGAGGCAAATAACTTGCTGGGGTTGGTGTTTATTGAGTTTTCCCACTTTATTTTAAGCTATAACATTACATTTGGTATTGAGCACTTCTTAATTTTCCTTGCAAATGCCCTGAGCAAAACTGAACTGGAGAGTTTGTTACTATCTGCAAAGAAAGAATATTGGCTTAGAGTGAGCCCATTATGGGTTCATATCTTTAACTTTGTTACCTGATCTTCAGTAAATAAAAGAATATTTTGAACAACAGTTTATTTACTAATATAAGCATAAGACCATCTCCTTTCAAGATTCATGTGAGATTTTAAATGATATTTTAACAGTCCTGACATGACTCACTCTGTTCCTTAGAATTGATAGTATGACTGGGGAGAGTGGGAATGTAGAAGTTCTTTTCTCATCCTTCCTTAGATGCCAATGCCTGGATATGTCTTTTGGGTGTATGTTTTTCCATCACACAAATTAGTGTTTATAACCCTAATAAAGCTGCATTCTCAAGGCCTGAGGTAGCAGTTCCAACTAAACCACTACCTTCCCTTAATTTCATACTCCAATTGTCTTTTAAAATGGAGAACATCCTTTTGAGAGAAAAAACCCAGAAAAAACAAGGTGTAAGAAGAGAACAGAAGTCTTCTCAAGAAGAAGGCTATTCCTGTGAGGTCCTCCCCATGGTGACTCAGCTCTTAAGAATTTATAGAAACTTAACTTCCTGGGACCTGGAAACTAATGCTTGCTTCCGCTTCTGTAGAAGCCCACAGTTCTGTAAAAGCCTAAGTCTGCTTCTCTAGCTTGATGCAAATTGACCGATGAGAGAGGTACCCAAGGGCTGGACCATTTAGACTGGAGATGAAAAAGGAGAAGACTGAGCTGGTAGGGAAGTGTGGCCATTTTGAATTCTTCTGGGCGTCACCCTACTGGCTGAAATAAAGCCCTTCCTCTTTTAAACACGGAGTTTGGGTGTTCTTTCTCTCCATTGGGCCTTGTCTTCCAGCAACATTTCCATATTTGGTGAGCCCTTGATTCATCTATGATTAACCACATACTCCTTAAGGGTACTTGATTCATCTTACTTTGAATTATGCTGTTAATTTTTGCACAAAAATTACCAGTAACTCAATTATCATCTAACCATTTGTTCATTTTATTCAACACACATGTCTACATAGGACAGACACTGTGTTGGGAACTTTGACATGTATAATATTATTTCACTTAGATTTCTGCCACCAACTCCAGAACGTCATCAGTTTTAAAGTGCAAGAATAATAATAAGCCAAAGATTAGTGAACAATTTGAGCATGACTAAGATGATCTAATCTTTCTTCTCAGCTTGACTAAATTATAGGCAGCTTTCTTCCTGATTGGAAGCCCAAAACTCCTTTTTTCTTGGAGCATTTCTGCCTCTTTAAGCTGTACATCTTCTTGCTTTTTTCCCAGTTTTACAACCCAGAAATGTCTTTTGAAGGACCTGGGTGCCAACTCTCTGAAATATTATCATCACGAACAATTGGCCCCCATCTCCCAGTCTCTGTGGGAGGGTAGGAGCTTAACTATGATGAGTGTCGATTAGCAAACAGGGATGGCCCAGTCATACTGAAGAATCTTCACCCTGTCCGATACTTTTCCACTAGCTCACCGCAATGCTTAAAGACCTTCCTGCTTTTGTTTCAGTACAGTGGGGTTTATCTCTCTCTTATTTAACATTCTTGCATAGTTTCCTTGCCTGTTTGACTCCATGCAGTGCAATTTTTCTTTAATATGGCTAAACATTTTTATATATCTTTATGTATACTTAGTTACCTTATTATTTCTGAAGTGACTTTCCCCCGTTTTCTATTATGTATTTGTCTTTTTTGCTATGATTTGTAGGCATTCTTATTCTTGCTGGAATGTAAGTCCTTTGTCTAAGTGTCTTTACTTCACTGCATTCTGAAATGAAGTGAAGTGAAGGCCTTTCTAGAACCAAATACAGCCATTTGCCCCTTGTTGTTAGGCATCTCTAACCTCAAGGGACTTAGCAGCTTTGACCCTATGAAATTATAGCTTAATTTCTAATTTCCCACTTTCCATGTGTGATGAGATCATCCTCATTTTGAACTGTCATAAACTTTCCACTTGACACCAAGTGCCCAGTTCACAGTCACTATCTATTTTATTATTCTAAATTTATATGTCTTTGAGTCTTAGAAGAGTGGCTCAGGGCTAAAGCTCTAGCTAGTAAAGAATTTGTTTGTTGTATGGAAACTGGTTTTCATCTGAGCCATCATGTCCAAGAATAATTAAAACACATATTTATTTGAGTGCATGGAGCCAGATTCAATTATGATTTCTCATGTAAATTGCCATTAAGAAGTAAGTTCTTTTGCCTAAAATGTGATGGAATATTGAGTAAAAAAAAAAAACAAAAGTTATAACCACAACATAAAAAAGAAATACAAATTGTCCTTAACATGTAAAAAGGACACATATGTCTACTTATAATAAAAAGAAACACAAATGAAAATTCAGCTGAGATATCTCATTTCTCACCTATCAAATCAGCAAATATTCAAGTGACTGACAGGGAAAACTCACTCTGTTGGTAAGTCTGTGGAGAAACAAACTATTCATACATTACTAGTGATTGTAAAAAAAAAAAAAATGGAGTAACACTCACGGAGAAAAAATAGGCAATGTCTGTTAAATTTGACATAGTTATATAACTTCTGAAACTTTTACCTCAATCTTTAACTCCCACAATAAGAAACAGTAGCAATGAGCATACCTAGCACCTATATCTTGGCTTCTAAGTACAATAATTATCTTAAGGGGTCTAGGCGCTTTGAAGAAGTGAATGATTCCTAGTTAAGTTGGCTTTTTTACTTTTTTACCGTCATATCCTCAGATGAAACAATCAATTTTCAACATATTCTGGGAACTTTTAGGGCATCTCAAGAGTCTATAGGTCAGCTCTTATAGCCATTTTCAAGACTTAATCTGTATGCAATCTATATAGTTAAACAGCGTAAGAATCACAAATATCACAAATCTGATGGCATCTTTTGTTCATATGTGGATAATATCCAGTGGGTCAGAAAAGTTTAGGCAAACAAAGTAAAGGGGCTGAGATATTTCAAACCATGAGCATGAGTCAATATCATTAGTTAAGACGAAGACAGCTAAGAAGCCCTTAGTAAAAACTGCCAGGACTATAATCAATGTGTTACCTCTGACATTTACAAACACCCTTTAGAAGCAAAACACTATTTTAAAAACCTTTTAATGTCATTTTATGAAGTTGGCTTGCCCTTTAAATGTCTTTTCAGTCCTCCTGAGAATTAAATCCATTTTAGGGAGGAGCCCTTTTTGGTTATTTGAACAGCAGTTGGTAGTATGAAGCAAAAAAAAAAGAAGGCTCTTAACCTGCTTGTAATAGCCTATTGTCATTGTGACTGCCAACCTTTCAACTATTCTAAACTATTCATAAAAGATAGTGACAGCTCCCTTAGCTGATGGAAGTCTCAGATGCAGATGAGGATTTTATTAGTGTGGCTTTAGGAGAACCATGGCCCTGCCAGTTCCTGAAACACAGGAAGTGCCCATCAATTGGATTCACAGAGGCACATCTTTGATGAGAATACTTTTGGTGAACACAGGCATGTACCAAGTCCTACATGAGTATCGGTGTGATTGGGCAGAAGCCAGAAATTAGGGGACAAAGATTAGGGATGTCAGTTACTGTGGCCTGTGGCTGCAACAAACACAGGCACAAATGGGATGGGAGGTACATAGATGAGGTATGACCAGCCATAGGTCAGTGCACAAGGTGCTGTGTCATGATGGTTCTAGAGAAGTCTCTATTCTCAGAAGAACTCAGCATAGTGAAGGAGCCTATCCAGCCTCCTAAAGATAAAGGCGGGCGGTGCCTGTGGATCAGTGAGTAGGGCGCCAGCCCCATATACTGAGGGTGGTGGGTTTAAACCCGGCCTCACCAAACTGCAACAAAATAATAGCCGGGCATTCTAGTGGGTGCCTGTAGTCCCAGCTACTTGGGAGGCAGAGGCAAGAGAATCGCCTAAGCCCAGGAGCTGGAGGTTGCTGCAAGCTGTGACGCCACAGCACTCTACCAAGGGCAACAAAGTGAGACTCTGTCTCCAAAAACAGAAAAATAAATAAAGATAAAGGTAACAAGAGCCAGACAGTGTACTTCAATTACTTTGACAATATATACAGGTTCAAATCAGTACTCACAGCTCCCCTCTTTTAAATATATGGCTGGCTCTAGATCCCTCAGAATTGAAATTCTGAGGTGTTATCAAATGAATAAAAGTCAGGAATTTTATGCAGGAAAATCAAAAAAGGAGCCATTTTTAAGCCAACGATCAGGATGGGATTTAACAACTTGAAATTTTCCTCAGATCAGGGTTTTCAGGAGATAACAAAAGCTGTGTCTTTAGGGCTGAGGTTATTTTAGTTGGGAATATTATAGCAACAGCTTCATTTTGGAAGTCACAGCCATGGGGAAATATAGATAATGAGTATAAGGGAAGTGAATCATCAGCTGCTAGAAGGGTTAGGTCTCTGCTGAGTAAAAATGCTCAGTGTTCTTCAATGGGGACCATCTATCTGCCTAGGAATAATTCAGACTACCTAGCTGAAGACTGTTCAGTGTGCCTCTGACCTTCCCAGGTTAGCAAACATGAAGACCAAACTTTAACTGAAATGTAGTCTGGGACTTAGCATAACCCATAACAACTACTATACCTGGTCTACTGGGTCAAGATGCATATCCAAATGTCATAACCTACCAGTGTCATGCCCAGTGTCATTCTTTATCAATAGCCTTGCCAATTAATTGCCATGTTTCTATTTGCTTACATTTTGAACTGAAGAAAATTAAATCCACTTATTCTCTCCTCATAGATAAAGAAATTAAAACTGACTCAGAGACGGAATGATTTGCCCAAATCTCCATAGTCAATTAGATTAGAAGAGGTTAAAGATTTCCTGATTTCAGCAGTACCATCATGTTGTCTTAGTCAACTAACACAACCCAGATTTCTTGAATTTTAGCTAACACCAAGGCCAAATACATTCAGCATGTCTCCTGTAAATAAGGGTTTCATTTAAAAAAAGAAGGAAGATTGTGAAGGACACCATCCATCCATTGCCCTGAGAACACTTTTATTAGATATTTTGTTTTGTTATCTCTATGATTTATTTTCTATGCATATCTTCTCATCCTCTTCCCCACTCCATGTTTAAAGAGCATGTGTGGTGAAAGGAAGCACCAGGATAAACTCATCTCTAAAGACGTAAGCAACCTTCCTGGCTCCTAGAGCCTGTGAGAAAAGCAGAGCATGACAGAGACAACTCTGGACTTACACGTCAGACAATCAGAAGAAAGAAAAAGACAAGGTAGCTTTCTCCCACAGTCAAAACCAAAGTTTCCCACTGCCAGAGAAAGGAACTCTTTGTTGGGGTCATTGTGGTACCCCAGCCACATTGCTCTTTGTTCAGGCATTTTATAGGAAAGATGCTTATTAAAACACCCGATGGCATATATAGAAATTAAACACAGAAATTTACATAATGCCACAGAAACTCCTTGTTCGAAGCCTCCTACATATATTAATCACCCTGTTTTTGTTTTGATGCCCACAAAATCAACTTAAGACAGGAACATGGGTACAGATAGTTTATAGGGGAGGTGATTCCAAGAAGGGAGTGTAAAGAACAAGGAGAGTGGGACAAGACAGGAATAAGAAAATTCAATAATGAATGTGTTAGTTGAGGGTTGCAATTTCAGGCAACTAAGACTCTAGTCTGCTAAGAACCTCTTGGAATCCATATAGAACATGACGCAAAACTGTCCCCCTGAAGGACAGGTGGTGGAGGCATTTATTCACTGACCCGCCACTCCCACCAAGGATATGGGTTGCTCTAGGAGGCATTACCTAGCATGTTTCCATGAGGCCCAGGTGTGGAGTGGATAAGCCTCTGCAGGTTTCAAAATCCAGGAGGCTTATCCAGGAATTAAGAGAGAACTGGCAAGCAAATGAGGTGGGTCATTGGTAGTATAGGATTCTGCCCACCAGAGCAGCAGCCAAAAATAAAGAGGTCATAGGACATAGCATGGACACAAAAAGTATCTGTCACAGTCATCATAAAACTGAACCAATGGACTACAAAAGGAATCCCGAGATACTAGAAGAAAATTTATAGCATGACAAAGAAAGCCTATTGAAGGTTGTATGAAGATGCCTCAGAAAACTTCAAAGTATACCTACCATTATAACTAGCAATCCAACTTTGGGGTATTTACTGAAAGGGGGAAAAAAGTCATTTCACCAAAAAGACACACGCACTCAAATGCATGTGGGACAATTGCAGCAGGACAATTCACAATCACAAAGACGTGGAGTTCCAGGTACCATCAATACATGAGAGGATTAATAAAATGTGGTACATGTTTACATAGAGTATTACTCAGCCATAAAAAAGAGAACTAATACCTTTGAGAACAAGCTAAATTGAACCGGAGACCATTTTTCTAAGTGAAGTGTTACAAGAATAGAAAAATAAACACCATACATACTCACAATTAAACTGGAACAACTTAATCTACACATTTGATAGTAAAGCAAACAGGAAGGAGAGGGCTTGAAGGGAGGGGTAAATTCACACCTAATGGGTACGATGCATACCATCTGGGTGATGAGCACACATATAACTTTGACTCAAACTGTACAAAGGCAATTCATGTAACTGAAACATACATTCTGAAATTTTAATAAAATACATAAAATAAATAAGAACCCTCTAAAAAAATTAACACCACATTTCTCATCAAAAATGACAGATGCTGGCTCTAAAAGAATGATTGTTAAAATGGCCAACCAGAGACATTTGTTACGAAATTTTGCCCAAACAAAAAAAAAAAAAAAAAGAAAAGAAAAGATTCAGGTGAAAGAGCATAGCCCAGGTGAAATACTGAGGGAAAGGTGACAGAACTTACCCTTACTGAAGATCACATGGGAAAAAGTTGTGGAGCAGAACAAAAAGAAGTGATATGTTGGCAGAAACCTATGCCTTAAGGATTCAGAATCCAGGGGGAAAAGTCGGTGGGAACATTGACCTCTCCTCACATCTGTGGCAGTCTACCAGCTTCTGATCTATCAGAGAGCCCTCCTATCCTCACAAATCCAGAGGCTGCTGTTATCAGCGAACCAAGAGAGGCTTGAGAGCAGAGCCCTGGCCAGTGGGTCTGCACAAAGCTGCTTCCCTGGCCTCAGACTGACCCATGAGTCGTATTGCTTGTGCACCCACTGGGTGCCCATATCCTGCTTGAAAAGTCACAGGCCCTCCGTCTCCTTGCCACTGGAAGTCATATGAGCATTCCCAGGACCTGTTAGAACTGCAACAACCACAAAGGAATAGGGAGACAGGAGAGCAGTGACATTCCTGGTGTTCTGGCCCATAGAGATAGGCAACTCAGGGAGAGGGAAGTTAGCCCTAGGCTCCCTCTCCAGGGCCCATGATTTTTGTCCTTGGGGCACATGAAAGCCCTGCCTGTGGCTTCTTAAAGGGAAAGAAGTGGGCTCCACACTCCATAGCAACCTGGGTGTGATGGGTGTTTTGTCACAGGTGGGGCAGCAGCTCCCATGTGCCCTGGCTTACTTGTCCCTGGTGTAGCACTGGCCAGCCCCAAATGGGGTGAGGTACCTTCCCCAGAGGCAAGTTCCTAGCATAGCCACTCCCCCATTCCCCTGCTCCCCAAGAAGACTGGGAAGTTTCACAAATGCGTTTAAGGACAACAGAAAGCAAAGTTCACCCTCTCTGCACCTGAGCTCCTGGCTCATGATACAAAGTTGCAGGTACCCCTCCCAATGAAAATGCAAGTACAAAATGGAGTCCTTCAGGTGGGAGAATGTTCCTGCCCCACAGCAGAAACAGAAACTGCCCAGCAATCAGAGCCTTCTTCTTCTTCATCCTCTCCCACCACTGTTTCTGCTATTTCCACATGGAGCTGGCTCCCTGTCTCTTCTGAGGGGTGGCTACCTTCCCCAGAGGCAAGTTCCTGGCATCGCTATACCTCCTCTGCCTCAGCAGAGACCAATGCTATTCTGGTAGCTTTGCCCATAGCATTTTAAGGGGCCCCACCATATCTGCAGGATCCGAAATAGGGTAGGAACCAGGAATCTAGGTACTTTTGTGTTCCAAAAGATAGCAACTGCTGTCACTGACAAGGAAGGAAGGTGTGAGTGGCTTGTGTGCCCCAAGGATGCCTGCCTCTTCTAATTTCATCAGAACTCACCCCACCCATCCTGTGCCAGGCTCCCAATGTGTCCACCCTTCTGTAGCTGTGCCACAAACTTGCCTCCAGGGAAGGTAGCCTCATATCAGAAGAGATAGGGAGCCAGTCCCAAGGGCAGACACACATGCCTGAGCATTCTTCAAGACCAGAAGACCACCCCCATCTCTCCCTATCACAGCCAGTGCCTGAACTCTGTAGGTAGGCTGGAGGGAAAGTTCACTAGCCTAGTCCCTCTAGGACTCAACCATACCATTCAGAGGATCCTGGGAATGGGGGATTATCTAACCTAGTTCACCAATGCTGGAACTTGAACATTCTTCAAGGGTCTATAGTCTAGCCAACTCAAATTGCCAGCAGTAATTCAGTGGGTAATTACCTACACAAGACAAAAAGCAGTGTACCTCTCACTGTCCACACTGAGCAGCAGAGTTTCTGACACAGGAGAATAGGCAAACCACATAGCTTGGAACTTAGGGAACTTGGAACTTAGGGAAGATGTTCCAGATGAGAAGGAACCAGCTAAGAACTCTGGTAGTATACAAAACAGGTGTTCTGACACTCACAAAGGATCACACTAGCTCTCCAGTAATAGTCTCCAATCAATAAGACATTTTTGAAATGTCAGATATAGAATTCAAACTATAGATTGCAAGAAAGCTCAAAAAAATCTATGACAAAGTTGAAAACCAACACAGACACACACATGTGCACACACACACACAAACAGAAAAGAAATTTGGGACATGAGTGAAAAATTCACATATATATGTCTATACACACACACACACACACACGTATATATTTTAAATAACAGAATTTGTAAAAATGAGAATTGTTTAAGGAATTCCAAAATAGAGTAGAAATTTTTAACAAAAGAGTAGTTCAAAGAAGAAGAAATATATTTCAGAGCTTAAAGACAAGTTTTGAATTAGCCCAGCCAAAAATAAAGAAAAAATAGGCTTGTACCTGGACCAAAAGATCACCCCCATTCCTCCCCATCCCTCCCTTAAAAAAAAAAAAAGGTTGATACTCACCAATCTAAAAGTGAGACTTATACTTGTAATTACAGCACTTTAGGAGGCTGAGACAAGAGGATTACTTGAGACCAAGAAGTTGAGAACACCCTGGGCAACATAGCAAGACCCCATCTCTAAGAAAGATAATACATTATCCAAGCTTGGTGGTGCACACCAGCAGTCCCAGCTACTCAGAAGTCTGACATGAGATGATTGCTTAAGCCCAGGAGTTCAAGGCTCCAGTGAGTTACAATTGCACCACTGCACTCCACCACAACAAAACAAGACTCTACAAAAATAAAAAAGGAGAAAAAAAGTATTGAAGGAAATAAAGTCTTCAAGAAATATGGTATTATATAAAACACGAAGGATAAGAGCTATGAGATGAAAGCATTGGGTAACTTATGAGGAAAACACCACCAGACAAACAGCAGACTTCTTCTCAAGAGAAACTTTACCAGCCAGAATGGAGTTGGGTCCTGTCTTTAATCTTCTTAATTAGAAGTGTCAACCAAGAATTATGTATCATACAAAACCAAGTATAAAAATTAAGGGAAAATAAAATCTTTCCCAGATAAGCAAATGCTGAGAGAATTTGTCACCGCTAAATCATACCTTCAAGGAAAGCTTGTGGAAGTTTTAAACATGGAAAAAAAAAAAAGGGGTGATACTCACCAGTCTAAAAACAACCAAAAGTAAAGACAAAAGTAACAAGTTATGAGACAAAGAAACTAAACAACAATCAATATAACATCCAGAAATTAGTTCATATATTCATATTAACATTAAATGCAAATGGTCTAAATGTCCTACTTAAAGATACAGATCAGCAAAATGGGTAAGAATACACAGCCTAAATATCTGCTACCTTCAAGAGACCCACTTCCCTTGCAGATTCAAGGTAAAGGGTAGGAAAAAATATTCCAAGCAAATGGAAATCAAAAGTGAACAGGATTAGTGACTTGTATAATTGACTAAATCAATAACAGTTAAAAAAAAAAAAAAGACAAAGGATACTTTATATAAAGGAAAATGAAACAATTCAATCAGAAGATGTAACCGTACTAAGACCATGCACCCAACATCAGAGCTTCCGTATTAATAAAAAAAAAATTGCTATGACTAAGAGATAAAGAACAATATGTTAAATACAGGAGACTTGAACTCTCCACTGACAGAACTAGATGTATCATCTAGCCAGCAAACAATGAAGGAACCATGGCAGTATAGGGGCATCTAGAACAGATGGGCCAAATAGATTTACAAAATATTCCAATCAACAACAGCAGAATATACAGTATTCTCATCAGCACATGGAACAATTTTCAAATAGACGATATATTAGGCTACAAAATAAGTTTCAACAACAACAACAACAACAACAAAAAAAAAAAAAACAGAATTCATATGATCTTCTCAGACCACAGTGGAATAAATCTAGAAATCAATCCCAGAGAAGCTCTCAGAACTATACAAAGGCATGGACATTAAATAACTTCCTGTTGAATAATGTTAGAGTCAATGATGAAATTAAGATAAAACTTAAAATTTCTTTCAAAATGAATAGTAGTAGTGACAAGAGCTATCAGAATCTCTGATATACAGAAAAAGTTGTGTCAAAGGGGAAGTTTATACTACTAAATACCTACATCAAAAAAATGAAAGGTCACTGATTAACAACCAAACTTCACACCTCAAGGAACTAGAAAAAGAAGAACAAACCAAACCCAAAGTTAGCAGAAGACAAAGAATATCAATGATCAGAGAGGAATTATATTAAACTAAAATCGACAAAGTATAAAGAATTAGTGAAACAAACAGGTGGTTATTTCAGAAAATAAACAAAATCAAAAAACCTCTAGCAAGATGAGCCAAGAAAAGAAGAGAAAGAACTGCAGTAAGTTCAGTCAGAAATGAAAATATATATAGATATCACCCACCACTGGTGCCGTAGAAACAAAATGATCATCCAAGACTATTAACATCTCTATACACACAAATTAGAAAACTCAGAAGAAACAGAAAAATTCCCAGAATATGCATAATCTCAAAAGCGTTATACTTGAGTGTCTTAGGAGTGGACACATCAAGATTTAATGTCCTGGCATTAAAAATCTTCCTTTAGGGACCAATCCCTGTACTTAGTTCAAAATGAGTAATAGTCACATAACCATACCTCTGCAAATACGAATTTGGGAAATTTCAATTTAGAAAATAAAGCTATCGACAAAACAAATTATAATATTATTTTACAGGTATAAGAAGAATAATATGACTATTATAATCCTTGACAACATAGAACTTAAATAAAAACAAATCAACAGCAAAAGTTAGTAGGTGATGGAATAAACAGAACTAGAAATAATTATAAATTCCTTTATTCTACCTTCTCATGTGTTCTCTAAAGCTGTTAGATCAAGAAATGCAAATGTGAATAAATAAGAGAGCTGTCCAAAAAGGATCTACCCAGGTATATCTCTAGTTTTCACGTTATATGGCTGGATACTTTCTAGGCAGCTCTCAGATCCTTTACAGTTACACAGGAAATTACTAAAAGAACTAAAATAATAATTTGATCAGTTTACAGGTAGGAGGATAAGGTACAGTCTAATAAAAATGTTTGTAAACTCTCATCTTTTATTGCATAAAGTAGGTTAGTGCAGCCTAAACTTATAACTAAGGGAATAGAAGGAGAAATAAAAACATTAAAATTCTAACGGGAACTGTCAAAGGAATGAAAAGAGAAAATAGTTCAAATGTACTGAACTTGGGGACGTGGTACTGAAGTTGGGGAAAGATTGATACTTTTATAACCTTATTTTCAATGGTTTTCAAAAACTAGAATTTTTTCCATGTTTAGACATTGCTTTTATAGAGACTCAAAATCCCGGTAGTTTGCCAATTGCAAATGAAGTTTCCTGGGCTCAGCCATGAATTCACTGTGATTAATAACAACTTAACCAGTGCCCAGAAATTGGGAGAATAAATAACCTTGTCATTTGCAACCCCTGAGCTGTGGCTTCATTTTATATAACCATGTTAATTCTACTTGTAATCCCCATGAAGTGCAGGGACTTCTGTTATTTCTTATCTTTAAGCCTCTTTTATCCCTTCTGAACTCAAAAGGATTGCTTTTTAAAAGAGCCAGTGGGGTTAGGGGGAAAAAAACAATAAGAAATGACTAGGGTGTTAGAAGATGAAAAGGAATGACAATGATTAGGTTAAAATAATTAGATATTTAGTCTTCCCTGCATAACTCAAAGGGCTCAACATTCCTCATGTGATAATGAGAATTTCATACATCTCGAAATTACTTTAAGAAAGCCTTGTTTTCATGAAAGTACATGAGAACCTAAAATATTCAATAATGTACCAAATCAAAAATTTATGAGTTCAGCTTCTTACCTTAGGGATGAGGTCTGTTTTAACCTTTTACATTTCTTAAGGGAAGGGGAGAACACAAAATTCAGAGAATATTAAAATGAATCAGTGAGTCTCTGAGTTGAAGTAGAACCCGGTTGATTCTATCTGTTGATAGAGTGTGAGTGTGCACAGAGGTCGCCAAAATCTAGTTCTCCATCAGTTATGAGGTAGAAAAGAAATTTGATGAATGTGATCAATTCTTGATTCCTTTCATTAATGAAAAGAATATGACTCCTGAATTATTTGGGTTTCTATTCTTTGAGGCTACTGAACTTACTGGGTTTTTTAAATTATTTTGAATTATTATGGGTACACACTACATAATAGTTGTATGTATTTATAGGTTACATGTAATATTTTGATACAGGCATACAATGTGTAATAAATAAATCAAGGTAACTGGGGTATCTATCATCTCAAGCATTTATTATTTTTTTGAGTCAGGAACATTCTAAGTTCACTCTTTTAGTTATTTTACCATAACTTAGTGATGAATATAGTCACTTAGTTGTGCTGTCAAATATTGTTCATTCTATCTAACTATATTTGTGCATCTATTAGCCATTTCCATTTTATCTTCCTCTGTAATACCTTTGCCAGCCTCTGGTGACAATCATTTTATTCTCTGTCCTAATGAAATCAATTGTTTTAATACTCAGAGCTTGCTTTTTGTGGGACAGGGGAAAGTAGTGGTCCTGAGTACATAGCTGGTAACTATCTCCCCATTTTGTTCTATGAAAAACAGGAACTAAATTCAAGAATTATATTTAATCTCCTTCTGTTCTTCCCATATCTGACTCCCACAACACACACACATACACACCCACACACATTACAAATTCATCCTCTACTTCAACCACTTGTGGGCAAGAAGTGCATTGAACCTAAAAGCTCAGTGACTTGAGTAACATCAGCAAAGTGGCAGAATAGGACATCTCTAAGCCCTACCTACCTAGAATAGTCAAGTGCATAATTCATAGAGAAGGTAGAATTGTGCTTACCAGGAAACAGGAGGACCTACAGGGTTATTATTTAGTGGGTACAGAATTTCTATTAGGAATGATGGAAAAAGTTTCAGATGTACGGAATAATGATAACCGTAAAACAATATGAATGCACTTAATAGTATACTTACAAGTTGTAAAAATAGTAAGCTTAATGTTATGTATACTTTACCACAATATAAAAAGTGTAATGAGCTGAAATTGGTTCATGTGTGGCAAACTGTTCTACTTACTTCACTATAACTTGCATCTGTGACACTACAATTCTATAATAATTTTGTACAAAAAGAAAAGATTAATTTCTCAGTAGGACAGGGCAAGTACAGTATCTAACAACTTTGTCAGGCTAAACTCATTTCTATTTGAGAGTTTGGAAATTGAAAGAGTATATTTCAGATGCCTGGAAAATTTATAAATGTTATTGCATGTGTGTGTGCACTCATATGCTTGGGTGTGTATGTATGTATTGAGAGAAAAACAGACAGAGGCACAGAAAGAGATGGAGAAAGATAGTGACCAAGATTGAGATAGGCTAGATCCAAGACAAAAAATTACTTTTCCAATCAGAAACCCTAGGAAAATGCTGTGGAATCAGACAGATTATATTTTTTGTTTCTGGCCCCCTCATTGCCTTATTGTGTCTATTGGCCTTATATAACTTTCTAAACAATACATTATCTATATACTATACTACATATATACTTTGAGGACCTCTTATGTACCTTTCTTATCTATCTATTATACTATATATATACTTTGAGGACCTCTGGTATACTTTTCTGAACAATACATTATCTATGTATTATATTACATATATACTTTGAGGACCTCTTATGATTGCTGAAGTCAAACGTGACTTATATCCATCTTTTGTTATCAGTATACACTGACTATTACAATTTTAATACAGTTTTTTCCTTTCTCAAAATGTGTATATACCTTTTGGCATCCTCTGTATTTAAATTTTAATTTATTAAAATTAAATTAAGTCTAAAAAACAGTTCTCAATCACACTAGCCTATTTCAAATGTTCAATACTCACAAGTGGCTAGTAGATTCATACTGAACAGCACAGCAAAAGAGAAAAAGAAAACATTTCCATCATTACAGAAAGGTATATTGGACATTGTTGGTCTATGGAGAAGAGACAAAAAGAAAACTTACTGAATATATCTAGCCAAAGACATTTTCTTGGATTGTTTTGCAAAGATCATAGCTTGTAAATGGTCTGGAAACTATGAAAGGATCATAAAGAATTCAATTAGAATCCTTGACAAACTAGCCTCTCTTGATCTATGACAAACTCTGCATTTGTCAATCAATACACCAAAAAAAAAAAAAGGAAAAAAAAATGACTGTGCTACCAGGTGAGTGATGCCAGAACCATTTTCAGAGGAGCCATCTTTCAATGGACTCTTTAATCCATGAAGGCCCTCTAGCGATTACTTTGACCATCCACTCTTCTCCAGGATGGCATTTTCATTATGAGCAGGTAGAACACTCTCCCAAGTTTCAGTTCTCTTGGTAGAAAGAACACAAAGCTCTTTCAGTATCATCTTTAATGCTGATTCTCCTCCTTGGGACAATCTTCCAACAATCAAATTAATATCAAAATAATAATATTAAGCACTCATTCATAGTTTTCCTCTAGGCTAAAAGAAGGATTCAAGGTGTTATCATGTGATATATTAACAAGGTGGTAACTCAAAGAACCTATGGGGCAGTAAGAAATGTGAGGTTGAGCCAGAGAAATGGATTTTAATTAGACAAATTTAGAACTTAGGACATTCTGCAAGAAATCTACTCTGCACTAATAACCAGAGCACCATGGGAAACATTGGGACAACTATTCTAGATTAGAGAGACAAAAGAGGTCTAGCCAAATGCAATATATGCAACTTATTTGTATGCCACTTCAGAGATTAAAGAAAATCTCTAGAAAGCTATAAAAGTCATTTTAGAATAACTGACCAATGTTGATATGAACTAGATATTAAGTGATGGTATGGAATTTTAATGTTAATATTCTCAAGAGTGAGAATGCCATTGTGGTAGAAAAGGAGATTGTCCTTATTTTCAGAAAATGCAAGTCAAATAAAATATTTAGGGAAAAAGCACATAGTGCATGCAACCATCAAATGCTTAGACAAAAGCATAAAGATCAGAGAATTAAAGAAAAGAAAGTGAATTATTGGTTAGTTAATGAATCTAGGTGGTGTACACATTATCAATGTTTTATTTTACATCTTTTCTCTAGGTCTAAAAATATTTAAAATAAAAAAATTATTCAGAAAATGAAACAAAAAGCTGGTTCTTCAAAAAGATAAATAAAATTGATAAATCTCAATCACGAATGAAAGGGGGGGAAATAACAATTGATACAACAGAGATGCAAGAGATTATTTCTGACTACTACCAAAACTCTATGCCCAGAATTTGACAATGTAGAGGAAATGGACCAATATCTGGAATCCTACCATCTCCCTAGTCTTAATCAGGAAGAAATAGACTGATATCTAGAAAAAATAAAAACACTTGCAACAACAACAACAACAACAACAACAACAAAAGGCCCAGAACCAGATGACTTCACATCAGAATTCTACCATAGCTCCAAAGATGAGCTTCTACCTATACTGCAGAACCTATTCCCAAACATAGTAAAGGAAAGAACCTTCCCCCAATATGTTCTATGAAGCAAACATCACCTTGATTCCAAAACCAGGAAAGGATCCAACTAAAAAGGAGAATTTCAGACCAATTTCACTCATGCATATCAATGCAAAAATACTCAATAAATTATTAGCTCATCAATTGCAACTACACATTAAAAGAATTATACATATCACATAGAATTATAATTCAAGTAGGCTTTACCCAAGGGATGCAAGGTTGTTTTAAACATACTAAAATACATAAATATAACGCATCATATCAATAGAAGCAAAACAAAGACCATATGATCCTCTCAATAGATGCAGAAAATGCATTTGACAAAATTCAGCACCCTTTTGTAACAAGACCAATTAAGAAAATAGGCCTAGGTGGCACATTTCTTCAGCCGATTGAAGCCATCTATGACAAACCCACAACTAACATCATACTGAATGGAGTAAAACTTTAAGCTTTTCCACTTAGAACTGAAACCAGACAAGGATGTCCATTATCACCACTATTAGTCAATATAGTTCTGGAAGTTCTAGCCAATTCAGTCAGGCAAGAGAAGGATATGAAGAGCATCCAAATGGGGACAGAGGAGGTCAATCTCCCCCTTTTTGCTGATGATATGATCTTATACTTAGAAAACCCTGGCTTGGCACCCATAGCTCAGCGGCTAAGGCACCAGCCATATACATCGGAGCTGGCAGATTTGAATCCAGCCCAGGCCTGTCAAACAACAATAACAACTACAACCAAAAAATAGCTGGGCCATTGTGGCGGGACTCTATAGTCCCAGCACTTGAGAGGCTGAGGCAAGAGAACCACTTAAACCCAAGAGTTTGAGGTTGCTATGAGCTATGAGGCCATAGCACTCTACCCAGGGTGACAGCTTAAGATTCTGTCTCAAAAAAAGATAAAAAAGAAGAAAATCCCAGAGACTCAACCACAAAACTCCTGGAAGTGATCAAGAAATACAGTAGTGTCTTAGAGTATAAAATCAATGTCCACCAATCAGTGGCCTTTGTATATGCCAATAATACCCAAGTTGAGAAGCAAATCCAGGACACAATTCCCCTCATAGTAGCTTCAAAGAAAATGAAATACTTAGGAATATACATAACAAAAGATGTGAAGGATCTTTACAAAGAGAATTATGAAATCCTAAGGAAAGAAATTGCAAAAGACACAAACAAATGGAAGAACATATCATGCTATGGGCTGGGAAGAATCAAAATTGTCAAAATGTCTATTCTACCCAAAGCAACCAATAGATTCAATGTAATTCCCATTAAAATACAAACATCATATTGTGAAGAACTAGAAAAGATAGTACTTTATTTTGTATGGAACCAGAAAAAAAAACACGTATACCTAAAGTATTCTAAGTAATAAAAACAAAGCCAGAGGCATCACTCTACCAGACTTCAGGGTATAGTACAAGTCCACAGGAATCAAAACAGCATGACATTGGCACAAAAATACAGATATAGACATATGGAACAAAATAGAAAACCAAGAGATGAAACCAGTCTCTACTTCCACCTGCTCTTTCATAAACCAAATAAAAGAATACAGTGGGGAAAGACTCCCTATTCAACAAATGGTTCTGAGAGAGCTGGGGTATAACCAAATGTAAAAGACTGAAACTGATGCTCACCTTTCACCACTTACAAAAATTGACTCAAGATAAATAAAACATTTAAACCTAAAACATGAAATGATAAAAATCTTATAAGAAAGTGTGGGGAAAACTCTTGATGACGTTGGACTGGGCAATGATTTTTACAAAGACTTTAGGGGCCATCACAACAACAACAAAAATTAACAAATGGGAATTAAGCTGAAAAGATTCTGCACAGCTAAGGATATAGTAAGTAAAGCAAAAATGATGATATAAGCTTGTACTTAGAAAACCCATGAGACTCAACCACAAAACTCCTGGAGGTGATCAGGAAATACAGTAGCTTCTCGGGGTATAAAATCAACAACCTTCAGAATGGGACAAATATTCGCAAGGTATGAATCTTACAAAGGGTTGATAACTAGAGTCTACAGAGAACTCAAATTAATCAACAAAAACAGAGTATCAGAATGTTTATTGCAGCCCAATTCATAATTGCTAGGTCATGGAAGAAGCCCAAGTGCCCATCGATCCATGAATGTATCAATAAACTGTGGTGCTGTACACTGTGGAATATTATGCAGCCCTAAAGAAAGATGGAGACTTTACCTCCTTCATGTTTACATGGATAGAACTGGAAAATGTTCTTCTTAG
>CAUYQV010060238.1:0-60691 GCA_963574575.1 Galagoides demidoff
GCCAAACAACAATGATGGCTGCAACCAAAAAAAATGGCCGGGCGTTGTGGCGGGCGCCTGTGGTCCCAGCTACTTGGGAGGCGGAGGCAGGAGACTCGCTTGAGCCCAGGAGTTGGAGGTTGCTGTGAGCTGTGATGCCATAGCACTCTACCCAGGTGGATAGCTTGATGCTCCGTCTCAAAAAAAAAAAAAAAAGAAGACAAACTCTGCAGACAAAACAGTAAAGGATCCTTTGATGGAGAAAACAAATGTCCCCCCAAGAAGCTCTTTAGATAATAATTTTTGTGAATAGCTTTGTGAATATATCTCCCATTTGTCTAATCACCAATATGCCAGAGGTGATTATGCATAATCACTTTGGCATAACTAACATTTTGGACCACATGATTCTCTGCTGTGGGCAACTGTCCTGTGCATTACAGGGCAGGATGTTTGTCAGCATCCTGGCCTCTCCCACTGAATGTCAGTGCTAACAATTAAAAACACCTCCAGACACTGCCAAATATCCCCTTGGAAAAAAAATTTATCCTATGGGTGGGAATTCCTGCCCTACAAGAAAAACCATTAATCAACAAACACCACAAACATATATGCAGCTTCCAATCAGCCTTCTGATTGCTTACTTTTAATGATGAACAGTCAGCAAAATCTAAAAGGAAAACAATAAAGAGGCTAAAACAAATAGAATATAGGAACTCTTAAGAATCAGACAGGAAGGACTTTGTATATGTTCAAAATGATCTGTAATAAAAAATTTAAGTGCAAAATAAAGAAAACTATGCAGGTAAATGTAAGAAGAGGCAGTTAAAATATTGGGGACTTTTATCTCAAAATTGAGGGATAGAGAGGGTTGAGGCAGTTGATCACATCAATAAATATGGAATTAGTTCTGACTATTAGCACTGAGAAGGTATGTACATACACAAGTGACAAAAAAATTTAAAAGAAACAAAGTTATTTTTCTTTTGGAGGTTGGGGAGTCATAGGTGTTTTCACCCAAAAGACTGAGTTTGAACTATCTTAAAGGTCTGGTGACCATTGAGAAGATTGCAGGGAAGGAGGTGGGAAACATGTCAGGCAGAAGAATTTGTGCTTAGATGAGATTATACACACAAGTTGGGAAAGGTCCAAGCATATAAAGATAAGAGAATTAAGGTTACTAAAGCAGTAACAAGGAAATCAGAGTAAGAGTCAAGTTTCCTCAACTAGAAGATAACAAGGCTATGGTAGACAATTCCCATGATCACGTGAAACTCTAATATTCTAGAAATCCATTGTAATTCTAAAATATTCTAATGGGAAGGTCAACTCAATATTTGGGATCAGGAAATATCTGTAGGATTTTAGTCTTGGAGAGAAAATATGTTTATATCCAAGCCTTTGGGAAACTACCAAAATGAAAGATACCAGTTCAGGATGTCCTCACTATCTGAGAATAATTAATAAAAGGAACATTAAATCTATTTAAAAAGAGAATATCAATTCATAGGAAATAGTGAAAAAATAATTTCTTGGGATATCTATATTGAGAAAAGAAACTAAAAATTATGAAAATAATAGATCTTATACTTAAAAATTAGTTTATGATTGCAATTATGTTCTAATTCCCACAACAAGCAAAGAAATGAATTAAGGATTGACTTTTGTTTTAATTTTGGCATTATTCTTTGTTTTTCTTATTTTTCTTCTTACCTTGGGGAATTCATTAAGGGTACAAGAAACCAGGTTACACTGATAGCATTTGTTAGGTAAAGTCCGTCTTACAATCATGTCTTGCCCCCAAAAGGTGTGCCACACACCAAGACCCCACCCCCACTTCCTCTCTCTGCTCTTCCTTTCCCCGACCCCTTCCTCCTTCTTTCTCTCTCTGCTCTCCCCTTTCCCCACCCCCACTGTGTCATTAATTGTCATTAATTATCCTTATATCAAAATTGAGTACCTAAGATTCATGCTCCTCCATTCTTGTGAAGCGTTACTAAGAGTAATGTGTTCCCCTTCCATCCAGGTTAATACAAAGGCTGTAAAATTTCCATTTTTTTAATGGCTGAATACTATTTCATGGTGTACATATACCACAACTTGTTAATCCATTCCTGGGTTGGTGGGCATTTAGGCTGTTTCACATTTTGGCAATTGTAAATTGACCTGTGATAAACAGTCTAGTGCAAGTGTCCTTATGATAAAAGGACTTTTTTCCTTCTGGGTAGATGCCCAGTAATGGGATTGCAGGATCAAATGGGAGGTCTAGCTTGAGTTCTTTGAGGGTTCTCCATACTTCCTTCCTAAAAGGTCGTATTAGTTTGCAGTCCCAGCAGCAGTGTAAAAGTGTTCCTTTCTCTCACATCTAAGGCAGCATCTGTAGTTTTGAGATTTTGTGATGTGGGCCACTCTTGCTGGAGCTAGATGGTATCTCAGGGTGGTTTTGATTTGCATTTCTCTAATAATTAGGGATGATGAGCATTTTTTCGTATGTTTGTTAGCCATTCATCTGTCTTCTTTAGAGAAGGTTCTATTCATGGCTCTTGCCCATTGATATATGTATTGTTGGCTTTTTTCATGTGGATTAATTTGAGTTCTCTGTAGATCCTAGTTATCAAGCTTTTGTCTGATTCAAAATATGCAAATATCCTTTCCCAGTGTATAGGTTGTTTATTTGCTTTGGTTGTTGTCTCCTTAGCCGTACAGAAGTTTTTCAGTTTAATTAAGTCCCATTTGTTTATTTCTATTGTTGTTGCAATTGCCATGGCAGTCTTCTTCATGAAGTCTTTCCCCAGGCCGATATCTTCCAGTGTTTTTCCTATACTTTCTTTGAGGATTTTTATTGTTTCATACCTTAAATTTAAGTCCTTTATCCATCTTAAATCAATTTAAATTAAATCATAGCTATGAACATTAATGTAGTCATGGGGTACTTGTGCTGGTTTTATATACAATTTGAAATATTTTCACCAAACTGGTTAACATAGCCTTCACTGCATTTTCTTAGGTCTTATGTTAAGACATTTATATTTATTTAGTAAATTTCACATGTACCATTGTAAGATGCACCATAGGTGTGGTCCTACCAATTACTCTGCCTCCACCCTCCCCTCTCGCCTCCCCTCCCTCTCCCTTTTTCCCATATTCTTGGGCTATAATTGGGTTATAGCTTTCGTATGAAAGTTATAAATTAGTTTGATAGTAGAGCTGAGTACATTGGATACTTTTTCTTCCATTCTTGGCATACTTTGGTAAGAAGAATATGTTCCAGCTCCATTGACATAAACATGAAAGAGGTAAACTCCATCTTTCTTTAAGGCTACATAATATTCCATGGTGTACATATACCACGATTTATTAATCCATTCATGGGTCGATGGGCACTTGGGCTTCTTTCATGACCTGGCAATTATGAATTGGGCTGCAATAAACATTCTGGTACAAATATCCTTGTTATAATGTGATTTTTGGTCTTCTGGATATATAACTAGTAGAATTGTAGGATCAAATGACAAGTCTGTTTTTAGATCCCTAAGTGTTCTCCAAACATCTTTCCAAAAGGAATGTATTATTTTGCATTTCCACCACCAGTGTAGAAGTGTCCTCTCTTCCCCACATCCACACCAACATCTCTGGTTTGGGGATTTTGTGATTTGGGCTAATCTTACCGGAGTTAGATGATATCTCAAAGTAGTTTTGATTTGTATTTCTCTGATGATTAAGGATGATGAGCATTTTTTCATAAGACTGTAGGCCATGCACCTGTCTTCTTCAGAGAAGTTTCTCATCAAATCCCGTGCCCATCCTGAGATGGGATCACTTATTCTTTCTTGCTAATACGTTTGAGTTCTCTGTGGATTCTGGTTATTAAACCTTTGCCAGAGACATAACCTGCAAATATCTTCTCTCATTCTGAGGGCTATCTGCTTGCATTACTTACTGCGTTCTTGGCTGTGCAGAAGCTTTTTAGTTTGATCAGGTCCCAGTAGTGTATTTTTGGTGTTGCTTCAATTGCCTGGGGTGTCTTCTTCATAAAATATTCACCCAGGCCAATTTCTTCAAATGTTTTCCCTGTACTGTCTTTTGGTATTTTTATAGTTTCATGTCTTAAGTTTAAATCTTTAATCCAATGAGAGTCTATCTTAGTTAACAGCGAAAGGTGTGGGTCCAGTTTCGGTCTTCTACAGGTCACCAGCCAGTTTACCCAGCACCATTTGTTAAATAGGGAATCTTTTCCCCACTCCATGTTTTTAATTGGGTTGTCAAAGATTAAATAGTGGTAAGTAGCTGGGTTCATCTCTTGGTTCTCTATTCTGTCCCATACATCTACCTCTCTGTTTTTGTGCCAGTACCATGCTGTTTTGATCACTGTCGATTTATAGTATAGTCTGAGGTCTGGTAGTGTGATTCCTCCTGCTTTGTTTTTATTTCTGAGTAATGTCTCGGCTATTCGAGGTTTTTTCTGGTTCCATATAAAACGAAGTATTTTTTTGAGCTCTTTAAAGTATGACAGTGGAGCTTTAATAGGGTTTGCAGTAAAATTGTATATTGCTTTGGGTAATATGGACATTTTAACAATGTTGATTCTTCCCAGCCATAAGCATGGTATGTTTTTTCCATTTGTTAATATCTTCAGCTATTTCTTTTCTTAGAGTTGCATAGTTCTCTTTATAGAGATCTTTCATGACCTTTGTTAGGCAAACTCCCAAATATTTCATCTGCTTTGGCACTACAGTGAATGGAATAGAGTCTTTGACTGTTTTCTCAGCATGAGTATTATTGGTATATATGAAGGTTACAGATTTATGAGTGTTGATTTTGTAACCTGAGATGCTGCTATATTCTTTCATCATTTCTAAGAGTTTTGGAGTAGAATCCCTGGTGTTTTCCAGATATGCATTCATCATCTGCGAAGAGTGAAAGTTTGATCTCTTCTCACCCTGTGTGGATACTCTAGATCACCTTTTCTTCCCTAATTGTGGTGGCTAAGACTTCCATTACAATGTTTTAAAGCAGTGGAGATAATGGGCAACCATGTCTTATTCTTGATCTGAGAGGAAATGATTCTAATTTAACTCCATTCAAGATGATATTGGGTGTGGATTTGCTATAGATGGCCTCTTCCAGTTTAAGAAATATTCCTTCTATACCCAATTTCTTAAGTGATCTGATCCTGAAAGAATGCTGGATATTATCAAAAGCCTTTTTCTGCATCAATTGAGAGAATTATATGGTCTTTGTTTTTTTAATTTGTTTATGTGATGAATTATATTTATAGATTTACATATACTGAACCAGCCTTGAGACTCTGGGATAAAACCCATGTGGTCACGGTGTATAATTTGTTTGATTTGTTTACTAGGATCTGGATTCTGTTTACTAGGATCTTGTTGAATATTTTTAGATCAATATTCATTAGTGATATTGGTCTATAATTTTCTTTTCTTGTTGGGTCTTTTTCCTGGTTTGAGAATCAAGGTGATGCTTGCTTCATAGAATGTGTTGGGTAGCATTCCTTCTTTTTCTATATTTTGGAAAAAGTTGAGTAATATAGATACTTGTTCCTCTTTAAAGGTTTAGCAGAATTCTGATGTGAAGCCATCTGGTCCTAGCCTTTTCTTTTTAGGGAGATTGTGTATAGTTTATGTTATTTTAGGATTTTATATAGGCCTGTTCAACATTTCTACTTCATTCCGGCTAAGTCTTGGAAGGTGGTGTACTTCCAAGTATTTGTCTATTTCCTTCATATTTTCATATTTCTTAGAATAGATTTTCTTGTAATATTCATTAAGGATTTTTTTGAATTTCTGAGGGGTCTGTTGTTATTTCATCTTTACCATTTCTGATTGATGAAATTAGAGATTTTACTTTTTTTCCTGGTTAGGTTCGCCAAAGGTTTATCTATTTTATTGACTTTTTCAAAAAACCAACTTTTTGACTTATTGATCTGTTGTATAATCCTTTTGTTTTCAATTTCATTTAATTCTGCTCTAATTTCAGTTAGTTCTTTTCTTCTGCTGGGTTTCATATTGGATTGGTCTTCCTTTTCCAGTTGCTTGAGATGTCCCATTAAGTTGTTAACTTCCTCTCTTTTCATTCTCTTCAGGAAGGGTTGTGGTGCTATAAATTTCCCTCTTAGGACTGCCTTTGTGGTATCCCAGAGGTTCTGATAATTCATGTCTTCACTGTTGTTTTGTTCCAAAAATTTGGTAATTTCCTTCTTTATCTCATCTATGACCCAGCTATTCTTCAGCATAAGGTTATTTAGGCTCCAGGTTTTTGTATGAGTATGCAGATTCCTGTTGTTACTGAAATCAACTTTTATATCATGATGTTCTTAGAAGATGCAGGAATAATTTCTATTCTTTTAAATTTTCTGAAGTTAGACTTGCAACCTAAGATATGATCAATTTTGCAGTATGTTCTATGGGCTGATGAGAAGAATGTGTATTCAGTTTTGTTAGGATGAAATGTTCTGTAGATGTCTGTTAAATCCAAGTGTTGAATGGTTAAGTTTAAATCTAAAATTACTTTGCTGAGCTTCTTATTGGAGGATCAATCCAACACTCACAAAGGAGTGTTAAAATCTCTGACTATTAAGGTGCTGGAGGAAATCAAGTTGATTATGTCTGTTAGAGTTTCTCTTATAAATTTAGGTGCATTCTGATTAGGTGCATAAATGTTAATAATTGAAATCTCCTCAGTTTGAGTGTTACCCTTAACAAATATGAAGTGACTATCCTTATCTTTCCTTACTTTTGTTGGTTTAAATCCTATTGTATCTGTGAATAAAATTGCAACACCTGATTTTTTCTGATTTCCATTTGCCTGAAAAATAGATGACCATCCTTTCACCCTAAGACTATATTTATATTTTAAGGTAAGATGAGATTCTTGTATGCAGCAGATATCTGGCCTGAGTTTTTGTGTCCAGTCTGCCAACCTGTGCCTCTTTAGAGGGCAATTTAAACCATTCACATTAATTGTAAATATTGATAAGCCTGGTAGAATTTGTGGTATCAAGTTTTTTGAAGGTCCAGTGGACATTTTTAATCCTTTTGCCACTGTGGAAGTTGGAATTTGATCAAAAGTTTCTGAGTGAGTTTACTTTTGTGGTAGAGGATTGCGCTGGTCATTATGGAAGATAGGTCTAAGAATATCCTGGAAAGCTTGTTTAGTTATGGCAAATTTCTTCAACATGTAAATGTCATTAAAGTATTTAATTTCTCCATCATAAATGAATCTCAGTTTTGCTGGATACAGGATCTTGGGTTGAAAGTCATTTTGTTTTAAGAGATTAAAAGTTGATGACCACCCTTTTCTAGCTTGAAAGGTTTCAGCAGAAATATTTGCAGTCATTCTCATATTCTGATCCTTGTAGGTTTTAGTTTTCTTACGTCTGGCTGCTTGCAGAATTTCTCATTCATTTTAACTTTGGCAAAGTTAATTATAATGTGCCTACGAGATGTCTTATTCTGGTTGAGTCATGCTGGAGTTCTGAAACTGTCTGTTATCTGAATTTCAAATTCTCTTGGCATGTCTGGAAAGTTATCCTTCATTATCTCATGAATAAGAGCCTCAGAGCCTTTCAAAGCCACCTCATCCCCTTCAGAAATTCCTATAAGGTGAATATTAATTTTCTTTGAATTATCCCAGAGCTCTTTGAGAGAAGGATGCATTTTTGCTCTCCACTTCTCTTCCTCTTTGAGTGTTTGGGAGCATTCAAAAGCTTTGTCTTCAATGTCAGAAATCCTTTCTTCTGCCTGTTCCATTCTGTTACTGAGGGATTCTACTGTATTTCTGAGATCTTTGAGGGCTTCAAATTCTTGTCCCAATGTGTCAAAATCTTTGGTTATTTTGTCTTTGAATTCACTGAATTCTTGAGACAACTTTTGAAATGCTCCTTGAATTTCTAATTCCAGTTTTACCTCCATTCTATTAATCTTATTTGCAATCCAAACTCTGAATTCTATTTCTGACATCTCAGCCATCTGTTTATGAATGGAGTCTTCAGTTGTGTCCACCATGTCATACCCTGGGAGAGTTGATCTACTCTGGTTATTCTTGTTACCAGAGTTTTCCCACTGATTCTGCCCCATGATTATTTTATACAATTTGGCTATATGAAAGTTAAGGTGAAGTTGGGTTGGGAGCTCCTGGAGTAGTGATTAACCAGCTTTTTGCCCAAGAGCTGGGACTGGTGTCTGTACTTTTCCCCCTAGAGCTTTGCAAAGGACCCATACAGTGCTATGGCCTGAGAAACTGGTGACTTTCTTGTTGTGGTGGGGTAAGTGGCTCTGTGTTGTTTTCAGCTGGTCTCCGTCCTACCCTAGTGAATCAGTTACTCTTGCTTGAAATCTCAGCTGTGAAGAAATACCAGCAATTAAGTCACCCCACCTGCCACAGGCAACAACTGGAAAAGGAAAATCAAACCTTCCCACAACTACACACCCAGGGTAACACTTTGGATAGTCCTCAGGTGATTGGTCCAGTTCAAGAGATCCAAATCAATTGTCCCAGTCAGCACCAGTCTCAGATTGGAGAGTTCAAAAGATCTCTGGCAACTAGATAGCAGGAGTCTGCTGGCAGCTCAAGTATGACTTGCTCTGGTGCTCCATGAGATCAGAAGGATCCACCCAGCAAATGAATTAGTCTGGGAAGTTTGATGCATCCTTCCCCACCTTACACCTCTGTCACACCCAATCACTGGTAACCCCCTCAGGGCTGTGACTAAGTTCCTTCCAATGAGTAAATGCTCCAGGGTTTTGCGCTTGCCTGAGTCACAGGGAGATCTATGCCTCTTCAGCCAGGCCACCACTCACTCTCTGCCACTATCTGGCAGGGGGAACTGACACCTGACAACCTTGGGTGCTTAATGGAGTCTGGGACTGTTCACTCAGTTCCAGCCCTGACCCTAATTGATGTTGCTGACAGAACAGAACAATTTCATAGAATTTGTTTCGGTCCCAGCTATATTCCCCTGCAGATAAGATGCTGTTTGAGTTCACAGAAACTGGGACTCAGCCCCAGTTTGTGCCACTGCCCCAAGCTGGTGTATCTGTCTCAGCTGTAGTCTGTGTTGGGGTGGGCTCAGTTAGATCTCACACTCAGCTCTCAGTTCCAGCCTCTGCCCACCTGCCTTGGTCTAGCTATGATCCACTGAAGGCCAGGTGCATCTTAGGCTCACTAAAGCAGTCCGTCTGGTTCAGCCCTGCACTGGGAGTATTCCATCTCTGCGCATGTCCCTGCCACTCTGCCCAGACAGATACCACCTCAAGCATACCCTTTACTCACGGTGCCTGCATTTCTGTCCCAGATCTGTTCCACCAGTGGCTGGCACCAGAGAATATGCCCAGCTTCTGGTTTCCCAGAGAGGCAGGGAGTGTTTTTCCAAAATATCCCCAGGCATATGAGCCCTATTGTTCCTGCCACTCTCACTGCTGCTCTGTGCCATAGGGTACCACCTCTCCCTCTCCCATATGGTTCCCTCAGTTCACTGTGTTCTCATTACTCCTGTGCTGCAGAATCAGCACAGACAAGCAACAGCCCACGCCCTGTCCACACCTCTCAAGAAAATGCTCAAGAATCTGGACACCATGGTGGACAGGCCTTTGGACCTTGGGGTGAAAGTGGAGGGGAGTGCTGGGAGTTCAGAATTTCAAGTAGAGAATATATACCATTTTATTCCTGGCAGGAGAGTGCTGTGGCACATTTGTAGATCCTCTCTAGGTAAGGTTTTAGAAGGTCTCTCCGGTGGGATAAAATAGGAGGGAATCTGAACTCTGCTCGCTTGTTTGTATAGAGTATACTACAAGCTGTTTTCATGGGAGAGGGGACTCCTATTCACTTGGCGATGGATTTTGTACCTATTGTTTGTTTCCTTGGGGTCACAGCTCATCTCAGCAGGGTTGATGTGCATTCTTCAACCTTTTCTCTTACCACTGGCTTACTTGCTAAACTTCTGTCCTTTAACTCTCCTTCTGGATGTGAGCCTTTGTGGAAAGCTGACTCCAGTCTGCCATCTTGCCTCTGCCCCCACCCCAACATTTTTTATATGTTTGAAAATTTTTAAAAAGACATTTTCACGTGTATATACTGTATTTTGTGAAAGGTCTGGTATTTTTTTTTTCATTTTCCCATAAGTTTTTTATTTTTTTCCCTTCAATTTTAAAGAGTACTTTATATATTAGTATATTCGCTCTCTTTCCATATTATGACAAATACACTTTCAGAGAGTTTGCCAGGTATCTTTTGACCATTTTTATGCTGTTCTTGCCATGAAAATATTTTGTACTTATATAGTCAAATTTATCGGTCTTTCCTTTTATTGCCTCTGGATTTTGAGACATAGTTAAAAGTCTTTTTGTAGATGAAGTGAAAGCCCAGAAGTATGTTTAGATATTATAAAGTAATTTATTATTTCATTAAGATATAAATAGAATCAATAATGTAATAAATGAAATGTATTATTACATTAATGTATAAATTTACATTTAGATCCCTGAAACACTTGAACTTTCTTTCTGTGAATGGTGGAATGTATAGATCTAATTGTACCATCTTCCAGTGGCTACCCGTTTTCCTTACCACCATTACTTCAATAGCTTATTACTATCCTGCGGAATTGAGGTGTCATTTTTATCATTTACCACAGTTTCATATGCATTGGTGTCTATTTCAAGATTTTGAATGTGTTTCACTGACATTTTTGTCTGTTCATTTACCTGTACTATTTTGATTTAATTTTTGTGTCTTAATAACATGCTTTAATGCCTTCTAGGACTAACCCCTCCCATAATTTTGTTTTTGTAGCATTTTCTCATCTACTCTTATATGTCAATTTTTTTTTATGAACTTTCAATATTATTTGTTCTTATACCTTTAGAAAATAGTTTCTTGGAATTTTTATTGGATATATGTTAAATTTATAAAACAAATTGGATAAAACTGACATCTTTATAGTACTGAGCTGATCTTGGTAAGAACTGTGCATGCCATTAATGCTGCTTCATTTATTTGTGTCTTGGTTTATGTCTTTCAGAAGGGCTTTAAACTTTTTTATTTTAAAGCAATTGTGAGACATTTTAAATAGTGTTCCTTAGCCATTTGTGTAACTAAAAAAAAAAAATACCACAGACTAAATAATATGTAAAGAACATAAATTTATTTCCCTCAGTTCTACAGATTGGGAAGTCTAAGGTCAAGGTGGTGGCAGATTCGGTTTTCTGGTGAGGATTGCTCTCTGCTTCCAAGGTGGCTCCATGATGCTGCATTCTCCAGAAGTAAGACATACCACATCCTCCCAGGGCTGAATGCAGAAGGGCAAAAGGGACAAACACTTTTCTTCAAGCCCTTCTATAAGGGCACATAATACCATTCACAAGAAAGGAACTCTTATGGCCTCATCACCACTTCAAAGTCCCATGTCTTAATGTTATCACATTGGCAACACATGAATTTTAGAGGGTCAGGTTCAAACCATAGCATAGCTAGCAAATTATTGATTTCTGCTATCATGTCCAATGACTGAATTATTTTAGTTTTTAATTAATTTGTATCACTGATTGTCTAGAATCTGTGGGAGTAGAGTTATTTTTATATCTTCTTTTACCTATACTTAGGCCCCAATAGATTTCTCTTATATGATTCCATTATGGTATAAAGATGAATACTATCAAAAACAGTGGACAAATTTGTCTTTCCTGAACTTAGAAAAAGATGTCTAGTCTATTTTTTTATTAAATAAAATACTGGCCATATGAAAGTATCTCCCTCCCTCACCCCCTCTGTGTGTGTGTGTGTGTATACACATACATATAAAATTATCTTTCAAAAGCTTCCCAATATCACTGTATTCTTGAGTGTTTTTTAACAGAACATGGCTTTGGACCTAGTTGAAGTCTTTTTGTAAGTATCTGTGAAGATACTTGTCTTACTTCAGACTACTATAACAAAACAGCATAAACTGGGTGGATCTCAAATAACACAAATTTATTTCTCACAGTTCTGGAAACTAGTTCCAGACACTAGGTAATATGAGATCAAGATGCCAGCAGAATTGTTGCCTGGTGAGATTCCACTTTCTTGTTCATAATTAGCTCCTAGCTGTATCTTTTCTGAGTGGAAGGGACAAACTGGCTCCCTCAGGTCTATTTTATAAGGACCTTAATCCAATCCATGAGAGTTTTGCTCTTAGGACCAAATCACCTCTCCAAAAGCCCCATCTCCTCTTATCATTGCCTTGAGGTACAGGATTTCAGCATATGAACTTGGGGAGTGGAGACACAAACATTCAGAAAATTGTAATAATCAGATATCACATGTATTAGTCAGGTATTAATGGTACATGCTACTGACAGAGCCACTAATGTTGAACCACTTTTGTATTTCTGGAATAAATACCACTTGGCCATGGTATATGAGATCTTGCCACCATGCACTTATGTTGGCAGCACTGGACAAACAACTCAATAAAGTTTCATAACCTTGGGACATCTCACAGCTAGATTTGTGTCGACCTGTGGTGATGTCTTGCTCAGTGGTGTTCATTGTTGTTATTATGTGTTGTCATGAGAAATGTCAGAGCTTGAATTAATGCAATGAACAAATACTAAATTTCTTATTAAACTTGATAAGAGTGGAAGTGAAGTCAGGACTTAATAGTCCAAGTTTATGGGGATAATGCCATGAAGAAAACAGCAGTGTACAAATGGATCAAATGTTTTTCTGAGGGGAGCTACTGTGTGCATTGGAAGTCCCTTCCCTAACGTTTCAGTTTTGTTATATCAGAATACTTGTTTAGTGTTCTTAGACTTAGATTGAACTTAATCTTTCTGACGGTGATTTTTAGACCTACTTTATGCCTATCATTTGGTATCCTTTCTCGCAGCTTTTCTGGGTCTGCCTTTGCTAGCCACAGTCTTGGAGAGGGGAACAGGTGGGGCAGAGGAGTTAGACTATTCACTCGTATTTAGCATTTTTTTCCTTGTTACACTTACAATCATATTAAAGTTTGGGATTCTCTATATTTAAGTTACACTTAAATTTTGTTTGTTTGATTCTGTTGTTATTTTTTTTTCCACTTCTTTTTCTCTATTTATGGAGGAAATACTATAAAACATGGACCTAAGCAATCTCTAGATATTAGAAGTTCTCACCTCTCATATTTTAAGTCGTCCTTTATTCTTTCCCACTTTCTTCCCATAGCATTAGAATTTGGCTAAAATTCTTTTATATGGTGGCATATACCCACATGGCCTAGAAACAATTTATTCTTCATTCTTGCTTTCTCACAGCTGAACATTATTTGGCTTTCCCAATCTGCCTTTCTATGACATTTTATTCCAATTCAAGGCAGTGATAATTAGCAACTCTGGGGCAAAAAAAAAAAAAATGACAGCAATATGTTCAATAGGCAGTTAGATAATGCTGAACACTTCAGTGTATAGGTTTAGCCAGACATAAATGTTATGTTTCAGCCATTATGCTGAAAATTATGTACATTGTAGATAGCTAATTATAATATGCCTTAAGTTTCCCCAAATGGTTTTTATATTAAAAGAGAACTCTGTGTTTTTAAATACAAACATGCATTATAGTATTATATCTGTGATTTAAGTTGATTTATCCTAAGAATTGGTAAGATCCTGAAAAAAGCATCTCTGAGTACCAAACCCCCTCTTCCCACTACCTATGCTTATGAAGCCCTCAACAAATATCTGTGGTTATAAATACACACTTTGCAAAAATATAGCCTCTTAAGGCAAGATAATGTATAAAAAGAAATATTAGAATGAGATTCATAACATATAGAAAAGTCTTAATAAATGCAATGTATTTTCTAAAGTTTATGAAGAAAATTGTATGATTTCTTATGTGACACATTTAGAAACTTTGCTTTCAAAACTATCCTTACTGAATAATAAACAAATGTTCAGTATCTAAGCAGTGCTTGTCAAGTTTTCTATGAAAACAAATAAATAAATAAGGCTTGAGAAGAAGGCAATTGAATGCAGCAGTGTGAATACTAAGATTAAAAAGCATCATAATGCTGATTACAGGTAGTACAGAAACAATTAACTTGTTTTTTTAAACATTTTTAAAGTCTGCTTTAACTAGAAATCCTAAGTATCCATATCTTAGGAAGCATTTTTATCACTGGTAGATGCCCGAAGTCATCCCTGAGACATGTTCTTTTTATAATCCAACATGTGAAAATAATTATACAGGGACTCACAGAGATACAAAACATAAAAGGCCTCAGAAATCATTCAACTTAGGCAAATGTCTGAAGTGCTTTCTAATCTGAAGATTTGAAAAATGTGCATTAAAAGTTTAACAAAAATAATGATTTCTTGGGATTTATGGCTTATATTGTGACATTCACATTCTTATACTGGCCTTCATTAGAGGAAACCAAGATGTGCAAAGAGAACTATTCTGGGTCTGGTTTCCCAGGGAACCAAGGTGTAGGAATTTTCCATGTGTCAGTCTGTTTCTATCAAAATCATTGACTCTCCTGAGCACAAAGTAAAGTTAGTTAAAATTGGAAGAAGAAAATCCAAGCTAAGCATATTTTTCATGAATTTAAAATACTTATGTTCATTAGGTGATCAATGATTAGCTCTCCATTTTCAGGGCTTAAAATTATTGTGCCTCGGGGTATAGTTACTACCTCTAGCCATGCTAATTGTGTACTGAACATTTTCAGTGGGAAGGAGGAATTCTCATAGATTACCTATCCATGGTTCCCATGGAGTTATATGGATGCAACACGCTCAATCCCTTGTATTTAGAGCTTGCTTGCAGCACAATATAACATCATACAATAGAACTAAAACATATTCTAAGAGAATGAGCATGACATCACAAGGTCAGCTCATTCTAAAACTAAGACAAAAAATAAAAAAAAAAAAGAAATTCAGTTCTTTTAAGACATATCTGAATAAACCAAAGATTCAAAACCAAAAATGGAGATTTTGAAACAACTAAACATTCAAACATAATTTTCTACATGCTCTTATAAATCAGTTATGGGTATTTTAAGCAACTTATTAATCAATTACTTTATATATCAATAGCAAGCATTTTCTAATATATGTTTCTTTATGCATTTATTTAACAAAAATCACTGGAATGTTTACATGTGTACTAGTATTATATGTAACATGCATAATCAGAAATGAACCTTGTTTAAAGCAGCATGCTGCCACTGGAGGTCGAGAATACTAGATGTTCTCTCATTCTAATATTAAAATTATAGTGCTTTTCTATGACAATGTAACCAACTTAATATCCACTGGATATAATGGGAATTAATGTGGCCTAAAAAGTAGTACGATTTTTTTTTTAGTTTTTTTTCCTTGTTACTATGTTGTTGTTGTTGTTGTTAAACATATAGAAATTTCCCAACAGTAATATAGTTAATAGACATGTATTTCCACAACATAGAATGCTGAGAGTTGTTTGAGAATAAGAGAGGAAAAGTAAGAAAAAAGATTAGCAGCCATATTGCTTGAGACAAAAGTTAAGCAATGAAAATAGAGTGGCCAAGGAGGGTAAAACCTTAAATAGAGTACATGAGATGGAAATTCCTTTGTGAAAAATGGAAAGAGATTAAAAACAACACTATTTCAAGTCATGCTATTTGGGTGGGAAAAGGAATAAATCCAAAGCAACAGAATTCCCATGTAACTTAGATATACATTCCGGTTGACTAAAGGGAGAGAAAATGTCAGGAGAATTGGCTACTGAGTAGGGGCCTAAAGAATCAAAAGATGGTATGAAGTTTTGGA
This sequence comes from Galagoides demidoff, assembly GCA_963574575.1. Classification (NCBI taxonomy): domain Eukaryota; kingdom Metazoa; phylum Chordata; class Mammalia; order Primates; family Galagidae; genus Galagoides; species Galagoides demidoff. The sequence continues at coordinate 15,774 of CAUYQV010060238.1, forward strand.
TAGTTTAGTTCCTGTTACTGCTAATTAAAAGTCAAAAGGAAGTTTTGATATTGTATTCAAAGTAGAGTTTTGTGATTAAGAAAATGTCAACAAATATTTGTCTAAACAAGATTCAAGAGACCATTTCTCTGTTTACTCCAAGTATAATGGACAAATAGATAGTGAGTGGGGCATGTAATAAAAGCTCATTACTGAACTTCAAATTCTTCCTAGGAAGTGATTGAAATGAACAAGGAGAACACAAGGCAGACACCTTCCTCAGCTTCTACAAAAAGTAATGAATGTGGCTTTAACACTGGATTCATAAAAATAAATACAATAGCTTATCTTATTGCAATGCATAGATAGAAAAATAAAACAGAATAATTTAGACCCAGTGCAATGTAAGAACTTACTACGTACAAACGGAGTCATCAATAGTCAATGGGAAAAGATACCAAACCTATTGTTTAACTATCTGAAGCAAACAAAACAACATCAATAAATGTTCCTTCTATCGACTGAAAAAGAAAAAAAATAATGATAGTTTAATCCACTGAAAGCTACAAAACTCTTTTCCCCAGGAACACTGAGGAGAAATTTTCAAAGGGAGAACTTAGGTCTGACAGGAAATGAATCTCACCAAGAAAAGTTCCCTGAGGATATGTCATTCTTACTGGCCTATGTGAATACACCTAAAGAAATGATATATATTTCTGAATATCTTAGGAAAATAGTATAAATCCTAAGTGATCCTTACCTCCACATAATAAGAAAATGTTCCTTTTGCTGCAACATAAAAGAGTAGTTGAGGGTCCCCAAACATGAACTTTCAAGGACTTCAGTAATCTTGGTCCTAACAGGCAGAGGAGAGGAAAGGAAATAGACATTATAATACAGTTCAAGAGCTGCTCATTGACAAGCGAATTCATGCCAAATGATTCAATATTACTTTACATAATTAATTTATTTTCATCACGTAGCCCATTAGAATGGTTGATATTGCTTTTTATAAGCAGAACATATATCTCTCTGCTCGTCTCTGCCCAAAATCTGTTCTTATCAAAGAGAAACCCTCAAATGCAAATCTCAAAACTGTTTTATAATGCATTTTATTATTGTTACTTTTTTGCTTTGCAAAAGTTAACAATTCCGTATTACATTTCCTCTAAGTATGTGCATGAACATTATATAAATCAGGATTTAGATCAAAAATAACAGAACCAACTCCCACTGACATTAAAAAAAGGAGAAAGGGAAAGAGGAAAATAAGTAGTAAGAAGAGTGTGAGGTACACTTATTATATGGCAATTGTTTATTATAAGGAGGTATTGGACTCATCTGGGCTTTAAGAAAGAAAAGAACCGAGCCCAGGGAATATTTTCTCTCCGTTTCTCATCTCTGGTTTCTCTATAGATCTGCTTTGTATGTGAAGATGTATAGTTGTATCACTACTGTTCTCAAGCTTTTGCAATTTCTATATTCAATTGTAGAATCCTGAAAATGTACATTTTGATTGGCCCAGGTTTGATCAGATCTTCACTCTTGATAACTAAAGTCAGATGAAACGTGGCTTCCTAGAGCCTACACCTGTGAAAAGGATGAACAGTACTCAGGGGAAGATGAGTTGGGGAGAAAACCCAGTGGTTTCTATTATAATATATACCGTCCTATTATAATATTACAATATAATATTGTATTTTTAAACAGCTAGTAACTAACAACACTAACAGATTTTATGGAAACTTTATGTTCCACTCCAAGGACTGATTATCAATTTCTTCTGAAGAAAATAACTTCTCCCTTAAAAAATGCATAAGCTAAAGTCTAACTAATTAGAACTAAACAGGATATATTTTTTCAAGTTTTATACTAATTTCTATTTGATAAATGCATATTCTTTAACTACACTAAAGACAATACTGATCAAAGTGCCTACATTTAAGAACATTGGATTTTTTTCCTAACATGAAAAATGTATTTGCAAGAATATAGTTTTAATATATTCTTCAGAAAAATAATGGAATATTGAATGATATACTTTGGCTGATATAATACCCAGATGAAAACTTTAGCAAGTACCTAGATTATCTGTCCTCATGCTTCCAAATTCTTCAATATCCTGAAACACTTAAATATTCAACTGAATGTCTTAGCTTTCATACAAAGATTCAAGTTGTGAATGGCAATTATATTTAAATATTGTTTTCTGATGTTTCTAGTTCATCATCAAATATCAGATATCAGGAATTGCTAGAAGTGAAGTGAGGAGGAGGACGGAAAAAGAAGTTCTCTTCTCCAGGCATCCCATAGAGCCTGGGGTTTTGTGCCTCAGTGGAAGCCTCACTGAACTGCTGGAGTGGAAACTTCAGAACAGAAGTCATGACAGAGCTGTAAAAGGGCACACAAGACCACCAGCCTAAATTCTGATAGTTACACCACCCTTCCCTGTACTCCTTCCCATAGAATTATTTAGAAAAAACATTTCTTGATTCAATAATTTTATTATAAACTAAAATAAAATACACTTTAAGAATATCCACCCCAAAAGGCAATGGAGAAGACAGGAGATGAATTTAGATGAATCTTCCACACTTAATAAAACTTAATGTCATTGATTACATACAGATGTCAAACAAGGGATTTAGAGAGTAAAGAGGAGAAGATTAGATAAAAGTAGGTTATAAAAAGTATTACCTCAATAATAAAAAGTGTGAAAATTACATTATAAATAATAAATATAAGAAGGATATATCCGAGTATGAAAGATAGGCTTGAAAAAATCCTATAAAGTCTAAAAGTAAGTAACAATAAACTTAAAATAACTAAAAAGAGAAAGATGGATATGAAAGACCAACCTAAAGAGATCAAACATAAACATAATCAGTATTCCTGGAGGAAAGGAAAAAATATGACAGAAGATATAAATATTTAAAAATATAGCACAAGGAACTTACTTGAATTTTAAAATGTCTTGGCACTTCATACTAAAATGGCACATCATGTCCTAAAAAAAGAAAAATTGATACAAAATGATCAACACAAAGACTCATCATAATGATGGTGAGAAAAATAAAGAATGTTTTTAGCACCTAGGTAGAAACACAAGTTAGACAGAATGAAGAAATTCAAGCTAATCTCAAAGGATTCTAGAGGAATATTCACAAATAAAGCAAATCTACAGAGTTTTTGAGTGCATGAAAATAATGTTCAAGGACTATGTAGAACAAATTTTACCCTTAATATAAAAGAATTTTTCATTTACAATATGCATAACCCCCCCCAAAAAAAATAGTTTATCCAGGAACCTTAGTGGGACAATGTAAGTAACACTTCTTGAAAGGAACATAAGGACCTAAAGAACAGAAAATCTAGGATATAAGCATTAGTGGTAGGCATTGAATTGATGTAAATATATGAATAGCAATCAAAAGCTACATAAAAGACCCCAGAAAGAAGGAAACACATCTATTTAATATTCCTTGTAGAAAAACTTTTTGTAGACTTTCTTCATATATGTATAAAGTAATTATTCCTATGTAGTTAGAATCATCATAGATTATTTGCATAGATAAAGAGAGAAATGCTACAAACAATGCCAAAAAAAATTGATAACTCAGCCTATTTTTGAGTTTTGAAAATTTGGTGTGATTTTATTGGTGACATTTTATCCTTCTAATTATATCTCACTTAATTCATATTCCCTGAACATACATAAGATTAAATTAAATAAACCACTTGATCAAGATATTATTGAATATATGAAATTGTGATATTTCAGTGATACATAATGTAGGTACACCTGTGAATGTGTGGTGCGTGTCTTTGCACACCTACACACTAGTGAAAGAAGCAACACATGCAAAATAAACCAATGATCACAAGAGTGCCGGAGGCATAATCCAGTTAAGATGCTGCAGAAGCCAGAAATAAAGAAAATTTTATCTCCAAAATAGCCTAGGATATGAACTGACCTTCAAGGAATTGCAGGGGAAAGTGTAGAGAAAATGTAACCTCAGGTCAAAAGAAAAATGTGTGTAAGGAAAACTGTCCTGGAAGTATATTATGCTTTTCTGTGGTCATTGCCTTTCATTGCATATTTCTCAGTATGGACTTTTGAACATTTTTCTTATCACTTTAAGAGCAATGAGACAGGCACCTGGAAATCCCTGGAACTGCATTAGAATCTGACATTTTAAAATAAAAATCTTTAGACTCTACTTCATGAAAAATATAAGAATAATGAAATACATTAGAATAATTATCAAAATCATCATTATCACAATTATCATTTATTAAACACTATTTCGTGGGTGCTCTAAGGGCTTTGTATATAATGCATTCATTAAATCTTCAAAATCTCCCAGCATAAAAACCATAAGGAAGGAAAGAAAAAGAAAAAGAGAAAGAGAGAGGAGCAGGGGGAAGAAGGAGAAAAGAAGGAAGGAAGGAAAGAAGACAGATAAGAACTTCTGCAGCCAATAGCTATTATTGATTATTTTTGTCTCCCTAGCCTGAGGGTCTCACCCAGAAAGTGAATGAAAATTGACCAGGACAAGATCATACATGCACACACATTTACAGACACATGCACAGGCCCAGACATGTAAACACATGTGTACAGGCAGATACTCCACTGTAGTGAGGCTGTTTAGCACCACCTGGATTCTCCACCACCTTTAGTATTGTTGGGAGTGCTGATAACTCATCTTCACCAGAATGTTCACTTTACCACATACTGTGGAATCTCAATTTTCTATGGGTGCTTGACCTGAAAAACTGATTCAAAATACAACTAATTTCCAAAATAAATAAAATGAATGAATAAATAAATAAGCACAGTACTGGATAATCAGATTTTAATTTAGAGAACACAGATTTTATTTAATACATGATTGTGTTTTGCATTCAACATCAGTCCCCAAGAGTAGCATGGGACCTAGGCCTGACTAGACAAATCAATGCACTTCCCTAGCCATAGGGTTGGATTTAAGATTAGCATATACTTATAGCCAGGGTAATCAAAGCTAAATTCAGGAATTGTTTTCCTTAACAAGCAAATAAGAAACATTTACTTTCCTACAGAAATAACTGTGAATGAAATAGGCAAAAATTGGTGAATGATCGTCATGTGGAAAATATCTGTACACAGTAGATTATAACAAAGAGATCAATAGAGATGGAGGGAGGTATGAGTCTGAATAACATCACATTGTTCAACCAAGCCTAAATCCAAAATTACTAATAAACTTTTTGCGGGTGAGCCAAGATTATTCTTTTGTTAAAAGTAGCTGACTTGTTTTCTTTCACTGGAAATCAAGAGAGAAAATATAATCATTCTACAAGTAATATTCCCAATTTAAAGATTTTGAACTGTTTATAATTTCTTTTAATGGAGCATCACAGTATTTGTTGCACTAAATGTGTGGTATGGTATGGATGTGGTGCATCCTTGCCAAAATTCATGTTGAAATTTGATTCCCAACGTAGCAGTTTGGGGAGGTAGGGTCTAGTGGGAGGTGTTTGGATCATGAAGTTCGATGTCTTCTAAATAGATCAATGCAGTCTGACAGGAAAGATTTCTTGTTTTCCTGGAACTGGATTAGTTAACATGAAAGAGTTCTTGCTCATGTTTGGTCTCTTTGCACATACACACACACACTTCCCCTTCAGTAAGTAAGGGGAAGTAAAACGAAGATTCCTCAACTATTCATTTTACTTATCACACGAAGTCTTTCTATAGGCTATTTTTGTACTTTATTCTTCATAATGACATTCTTTCATAGCTGGGTATTCTAAACTCTGTTATATGAGGTTCTTATATCCATTACATATGAGGAACCTATCATTGTGATAGATCTTCAAATTTAGCAATAACTAAATGCCTCCATCCAAAAGACAAATAAAGCACAAATCAACAACCTAGTGAATTATCTCCAAGTACTGGAAAAGGAAGAACAAACCAATTCCAAATTTGGCAGAGGAAAAGAAATAACCAAGATCTGAGCAGAACTAAATGAAATCAATAACAAAAGAATTATACAAAAGATTAATGAAATAAAAAGTGTGTTCTTTGAAAAGATAAACAAAATTGACAGGCCACTCACTAGATTAACCAGAAACAAAAAAACAAAGGAATATAATATGCTCAATAAGGAATGAAAAAGGAGAAATAAAAACTGATGCAACAGAAATACAAAACATCATCTCTGAGAACTATGAAAATCTCTATGCACATTTTTGAAAACATGGAGCAAATGGACTAATTCTTAGAAACATGCGGTCTCCTTAGGCTTAATCAGGAAGAAATAGAATTCCTGAACAGACTGATATCAAGTACTGAAATTGAAACAGCAATAAACTCTTCCAACAAAAAAGCAGTCCCAGACACATGGTTTCATACCCAAATTTTACCAGACCTACAAAGAACTTTTAGCTTTCTTACAGAAAGTATTCCATAACATTAAGAAGGAAGGAATCCTCCCCAACACATTTTGTAAAGACATTATCACCTTAATACCAAAACCAGGGAAGGGCTCAACTAAAAAGCAAGCAATATTCCTTACAAGTATAGAAGCAAAAATTGTTAATAAAATCCTAGCAAACCAAATTTACCTCTACATCAAAAAAATAACCCACCATAACCAAATGGGCTTTAACCCAGAGATGCAAGGATGGTTCAACATACACAAATCTATAAATGTAATTCACCACATAAATAGAGGTTAAAAATAAAGACCACATGATCCTTTCAATAGATGCAGAAAAGCATTTCACAAAATTCAGTACTCTTTTATGATACGAATGCTTAACAAAATAGGCATAGTAAGGATTTACCTCAAAATTAGCAAACCCACATACAACAAACACACAGCCATCATCATACTGAAAGGGGAAAAATTGAAAGCATTCCTGCTTAGAACCGGAACTAGAAAATGTAGCCCACTATCACCACTTCTATTGAACATAATGCTAGAAGTCTTAGCCAGAGCAATCAAACAAAAGAAAATCAGAGGTATCCAAATGGGGGCAGAAGTGGTCAAATTACTGTTCTATGATGAAAATATGGTCTTATGTCTAGAAAACCCCAAAGATTCTTCCAAGACACTCCTGGAATTGATAAATTCAGCCAAGTCTCAATGTACACAAATTAGTAGCATTCACATATGTCAACAACGTTCAAGCTGAGAACCAAATCAAAGACTTGAAAACTTTCACAAGCCAAGGAACAACACCAACCAAGAATATAAAATACCTAGGAATATATTTAATTGTGCAGGTAAAAGACTTCTGTAGCAAGAATTGGGAAACCCTGAAGAAGGAAATAGCACAGGACACAACAGACAGAAAAACATATCATGCTCATGAGTCAAGAAGAATCAACATTGTTAAAAAGTCTGTACTACCCAAAATGATTTACAGATTCAATGTTTCATATGGAACAAGAAAATACCCCATACAGCCCAAAGCAAAGTTGTTAAGTAACAAAAACAAATTGGAGGCATCAATTTACCAGACTTCAAGCTATAGTACAAAACTATAGTAACAAAAACAGCATAGTACTAGAGCAAGAACAGAGTCATAGATCAATGGATCAGAACAGAGAACCCAGATATATAACCATTCTCATATTGTCATCTTATCTTTGACAAAGAAGACAAAAAAAATATGCTGGGCAAAATAATTTCTATTTAACAAATGGTGCTGGTGAAATTGGATAGCCACGTCAAGATAATGAGATGAGTTGTGGGGATCTGGCAATGTGGTTCCTGCATGAAAACAGTAGCTGGTGGTGGCTGGACCTACAACACCACTTTTGCTGTTAAAATAAGGCAACTGAAAGAATTGAAAGACTAATATAAGCTCTACCTTTTCAGATGACACAAGCCAATAATAAATGGGCTAATTTATGTAACAAAAAAAAAAATTGGCAAAAGACATGAACAGAAACTTTTCAAAAGAAGGTAATCTAATGGCCAAAAAAACATACAAAAAAATATTCAACACATCTAATTATTAGGGAAATGCAAATCAAAATCACAAGGAGATACTCCTTAACTCCAGTTAGAATGGCTTTATAAAAAGTCTCAAAACAACAGATGCTGGCATGGATTCAGAGAAATAGGAACACTCATATACCGTTAGTGGAATGGCAAACTAGTACAACCTCTATGGAAAGCAGTGTGAAAGTTCCCCAAAGATACCATTTGACCCAGTAATCCCACACTATGTATTTATCCAAAGATGAAAAAGACATTTTGTGAAAAAGATATTTGCACCCAAATGTTTATAGCAGCACAATTCACAGTTGCAAAGATGTGGAGACAACTGAAGTGCCATTAATACATGAGTGGATTAATTACATATGGTATATGTATACCATGAAGTACTACCAAGGCATAAAAATGGAGAACTAAAACCTCTTGTGTTAGCCTGGATGGGACCTGAGACCATTCTTCTAACTGAAGTGTCATAATAATAGAAAAACAAACACCACATTTACTCACCATTAAATTGGAATTAACTGGTCAACACTTACGTGCACATATGAAAATCACTGTCATCAGAATCAAGCAGGTGGGAGGAATGACAAGGGCATGGGTAAGTGCACACCTAATGAGTACAATGACCGCTATCCGGTAATGGGCACCCTTGTGAATTTGACTCAAACACTACAAAAGCAACTTATGTAACCAAAATGTTGGTATTCTTATAATATTCTGAAATTTAAAAAAGAAGCAGAACACTGCTCTTCAGAGCTTTTGGTATAGTACAGGAGATAAGACAATATTCACACAAAAATAAATGTTTTTCTTTCTCAAATTCTCTGATTCCAAGTCCTTTCTTGACCACTCCAATTAATATATCAGTTCCCACATCTTGCCTTTATAATCCCCCCCCTTTTTTCTTCTCCGTAGCTCTTGTCTCCCTTGAATTGTTTTACTTGTTTACTTACTGTCTCCTCCACCAAGACATAAGTACTACTGGGAAAAGGAATATTTGTTGCTTAGTTCACTATTTTATCTCAAGAGACTAGACTAGTGACTGGTATATAATATACATATATTAGATATTTATTTACTATAGGTATATATTATATATAAAATATTGAGTACATTTTGCCAATAAGTTCATTTTTCATTTCACTATAAGAAATACCAAAAAATTATTTTTTAATGTGTTTTTAAGAAGCAACATATATATCATGACAGGTCAACATGCAACATACCTTGATGAATCTCTGAAAGTATAAAATATGAATAAATTGAACACCAGCAAAAATATTCTCCATGACATTTAAAGATAATTTATTTTATAATAGCAAATATGTGAAACAACATTCATTTACCACAGCCAGAAAATTAAAAAAAAATTATGTCTTTTTAAATTACTGAACTTAGAATATTAATAGATGTGGGATGGCTCATGCCTGTCATCCTAGCACTCTGGGAGGTGGATGTGAAATAACCTTGGGGTTATGAAAAAATAAACTCAGATCCACTCAGATGCTATTAATTGGTGATTTATATACACCTGTGCAGGGGGCCCTTGTTCTGAGACAAGCAACCCTGAAGTGGAGGGTTTTTTGTCTTTTATACCTTTTTTTCTCTGTGTAGCTTAAGACAGCAGGGGGGGATGAGGAATGTTGCCATTGACAGGGTTACAGCTTGGTTGTCAATGGATACGTCTCATATCACAATGGTTATGATTATATAACAATAATTGATCAATGGATACATCTTAAATCATAATGGTTATGGTTATACAACAATAATTAATCAAGCCTCAGTGAGTTTTCCATTGTTCATCTACTGAGAACTTGGGGGTTTTGTGAAACTTGGGACTTTCCATGCCTCTTTGAATTCTGGAGAGCATGGGAACGTGGCTAAGAAGGCCCGTAGGGTGGAGGAGCAGGGGAACAGGAGAGGGCAGAAGGTTGCCCGGCAGGAGAATTGGAGAAGGCAGGGGGAACAGGAGTTCACAACAGAGGCGGGTGGATCACCTGAGCTCAAGAGTTCAAAACCAGCCTGAGCAAGAATGAGACCTGGTCTCTACGAAAATTCGAAAAAAAAAAAAAAATTGCCGGGCATTATGAAGGGTGTCTATAGTCCCAACTACTTGGGAAGCTGAGGCAAGAGGATCTCTTTTTTTTTTTTGAGACGGAGCCTCAAGCTATCCCCCTGGGTAGAGTGCCATGGCATCACAGCTCATAGCAATCTCCAACTCCTGGGCTCAAGCGAGTCTCCTGCCTCCACCTCCCAAGTAGCTGGGACCACAGGCACCCGCCACAACGCCTGGCCATTTTTTGGTTGTAGCCATCATTGTTGTTTGGCGGGCCCGGGCTGGGGATTCGAACCCGCCACCTTAGGTGTACGTGGCTGGCGCCTTAGCCGATTGAGCCACAGGCACCGAGCCACAAGAGGATCTCTTAAGCCCAAGAGTTTGAGGTTGCTGCGAGTTATGATGCCACAGCACTCTACCCAGGGCAACAGAGTGAGACTCTGTCTAAAAAAACAAACAAAAAACCCCAAGAAATAAGAATAAGGCTGATGTAATATAAACATCAGAAACATCAGTTTCTAAAACCCAAACAAAGAATATTAAATAGAAGTTTCAAAAATAAAAGATCACTTTTAAAGGCAGGAAAACACTTTTTTTTTTTTTTTTTTTTTTTTTTTGCTTTTATACTTTTACATAGAGAGAGGTGGAGAGAAGTATCTCTTCAGAACGAATTTCTACATTTTTCCAACTTGGAAAAAAGTAGATGAAAACAGATAAGTTAATAGTAGATCATTCTTCCTAAAAATATTTTTTCTGGCATTTCTTACTTCAGAATAAATCAATATGTAAAAATAAGAAGTTCTCAGTTGTCTTTTTTAAAGTAGTTTGTTCTTTGGTTTCCAGGAATAAACTTGGATAAGATAACTGTACCGTCCTAATATGTTTTGATTTCTAGTAAACATTTTTAAAAGCCACTGGTTTCACTCAGTTGGTTGCAACTTTGCTTATTTTCCCCCTGAATGAATTTTGAATTGTTCAGTACTTCAGTTTTAAGTGTTTTAAGCAAAAACGTGTATGAATATTAATAACCAAGAGTTTTTTTTTTTGTTTTTTTTTTTTTTTTTTTGCAGTTTTTGGCCGGGGCTGGAAACCCGCCACCTCCTGCATCTAGGGCCGGTGCCCTACTCCTTTGGTGCCACAGGCACCACCCAACCAGAAGCTTTTATCAAGACTTTTCTACTCTGGTATGAAGTATTGTATTATCAAAAAAAAAGAAAGAAAGAAAAAAAGAACACAGATTTAAACAACTAAAGGCTGTTTACAAGTACCAGAAAGGTTATACTATTTTCCTGGAATGAAATGTAGATGCCATTATTTAAAATCAAAATACTCAATTAGAGTATTTGATTCAGATAGATGAAACTTCTGAGCTCTTAGTGACTATATAATATCACTATATTAATGATTATATATTATAATCATTATATAACCCATTTTCATTATTATCATTTTTAGAGCTGTGACCAACCAAGAATAATCCACAAAAATAACGAATCAAAAAAAATGTTTCCTCTTCTCTTTTCCATTTGTATGGTGAGCAGTTATCTTATTTTCCAAACTGTGTCAGTGGCCTCTCACAGGACTTCTGATGCCTTAACCTTAGAAGGGTTTCCAAAGATGCAAAGCTTCTTTCTCTGAAACGGCAATCTCAAACAGTAGTCTTATTAAATCCAAAATGATTTTTATCCTGTTGACAGACATAATTAGAGTCTAAATCTCAGCAGACATAGTCAGAAAATAATGAATTTATGGTGAGACTAATCAAATACTAGCAGCATTCTCTTTTTTCTTCCTCATCATCAAAACTAAGAATGGAAAATCAAAACATAAGTAACAAATGACCTTTCTGGAGTCCAAAATGAAAATGTCCTTTTGACTTCTTCGGTAATGAAATCCAAATGCAATGTGAAAAGAATAAATGGATCACTCAGCAGATTGGTTTAATCCATTTTAGAAATGAAGGTCTTGCTCTCATGTGGGGTGAAAGAACTGGTCCCCAACCATTTCAATCAGAACTCTCGGTAAAACCAATCAACCACACACAAAATAATAGACATGTCAGATAGTTCCCTGATTAGCCGATCACAGCTTTTGCAAATGGAACCCAACAACCACAACCAAGAGTGGATATTCTGGTGCTGCTGCTGGTACATTAGTGGAGTTTCACTCTGGAATATTTTCTCAACTCCAGAATGTCCTTGTACATGTTTCTGTGGCTATCTCACTCTACTCCCTTTAGCTAAATCATTTACTTAAAATTTATAAATTTAATTCTGGAACATTCACCTAGTTATTAATAAAGCCTCATAGAATCAAAATTATACAGATTAGAGCTGGAAAAGACCTTAGAGGACATACTACCGAGTGATTTTAAGTTGTGATCTATTGCTATGTGAGGAGGCTTCTGGAAACCCATGTTCTTGAATCAATAACAGCATTTTATTTTATGTGTTTTACATCTTGATACGACATACAGTATAAGACTCCCTTTGAGAATGAGTTATGCCCTAAACCAAAGTATAAAATACATTCATCTGAGTTCAACCATTTTATATCATAGATGGGAAATCTGAGGCCAAGAGGCACACAGCTAATAGCAACCAGTCAGAGCAACTCTGTTACATTCTTCCTGATTTGTAAAAGAAAAAAACAAACAAACAAAAACTCAAGTCTAACAGGCTTACAAGAAGAAAATTTAGTTCACATATGAATGAAAAACTTGAGAATAGTTTCAAATAAAGCAGGATTCACATGCCCCCAAATGACACAAATGCCTAAAGAGGCAACTTGAGATTTATATTTCATCAGCCTCAAGTCTCGTGAGCTTCTCTCTCACAGGAGTTTCATCATATTTGAGCTGTGAACATATCGCTGTGTCCCAGATGATGAAAAGTTCAGATTAGGCATAGGTCACATGTCCACCCTTTGAGCAGTCAGTAGTATGAGCCCACTTGAACCACGTGGGTGGACTATAGGGGAAGGGTGGTTGTCCCAGTGAACATTGAGGCTCAGTTCTACTCCAGAAGGGGTAATGCCTATTGTAAGAACAGCACAAAACGTCTACGGCTCTTGGGCATGTGACTTCCTGTGCAGAACTTCTTCTTCCTAAGCCACTCTCCTTCACGTAGGAGGGTCCCACCTGGATAAAAGGCAGAAATGGCAACAGCAAACAGTAGAAACGATCAAATGTCTCCCCTCTTCTTTTTCCATTCATTACTCTCAAGAAAAACCCTTCTGTGTTCCAAGTGCCCTCAGGATGCTGAATACCACTGGCTATGACAAAAGAGCCAACAAATTAACTTACTTTCTACAATAAGCCCTACGGTCTTCCCGGAGCCAGCTATGACTGTCTGCTGATGTGCACTCAGCTCACCCCTCTGCTGAATTGCTTGCAATCCCACTCCCCAATTTGTCTCATCTGTGGAGACCTGTGCTCCCCAAGGCAGTCATTCTTTTATTTGTCTCTAGACCTTACCACTTACCACAATGTCTGGCACATTCCAAACACTGAATACATGTGGGTTATTGTTGTGGTAATGACTTAGGTAGCCTTCCTAAAGCAAGTTCCCAGAACACAATCCTGTCAAATATCTCACCAAGAAAGCCCTCTGAGAAATCACCATTGGCATGTTAGTATATGAAATGCTCTAATGTGTCTTGAGGTTGAAAATTGTTTAATTTTATTAACACTTGTTTGCAACATTCATAATTTATTCTAACTTTAATACTAATATTCAATGAGATAAATATTCCATAGAAGAGATCCAAGGAAACACTACTTTTTTTTTCCATTGAGGGGGGAATGGGGTTTATTTCGCTTTGCAGCAACAATTTCCAAAAAATAACACTTAATTGAAAAGAAGAGACCTCTCCCTGACTCAGTTTTTCACCCAGCCCCTATTTGCTGGGTGCCTGATCTATGAGAGGCAGGGTTCCGGCCTGCTAAGAATCCATTAAATGGAAACAGGCAGGAACATTTTGAAAAATGAAATAAAATCTTAAAATTTGCTTCATCAAAAATGAATGAGAAGTGTAATGAGGGCAAAAATTGAACATAATTTAAATAATACAAGGTCATCCTATTCTTATTAGAATTTGAGAAATTTCTTTGGCAAAATAGACCAGGGTGATGGTTGGCACAACAGAACTTCGTGACAGAAACCAAATGATTAGGAGGCTTAGAAATGTTTAGTCTGAGCAGGAACAAGAAATAATTTGCCTTTTTAAATAACACAATTGCTTGAAACTCTCCTTATCTTCCCTTGGATGTCCACACAGTTTTCAGGTGCCATTTGATCTCTGGGCATCCACTGTACCGAGTTCTGAGGCTTCAGGGGACAGCGTCCATCTCACAGGGCAGAAAAATCGAGAAGACTTAGAGAGGAGTATGAATTTTCCGGGTCAGTATGTGTGAAATTGCTCAATGAGTATGTGGGAAATGATATCTGCTTCCTTTCTTACCTTCTTTCCTATCTTTCTCCTTCTCATTCTCTCTCACTCTCTTTATTTCTCTCCTTTCTTCCTTCTTTCTTTTTTTCCATCTCTTTCTTCTCTCTTTTCTGTTTCTATTCTTTCAATGGCAACAATGGCAATTGGCAAACTCCCATCAACATTTCTGAACTGTAAATGGAGAGCACATTTGGTTTACAAAATATTTTAATATGATATAAAGAGCTTGACTAAATACACAAGTTTGTGCACTCATCCTAGAAGAGCTTCGTGCCTCACTGCTGAATATCACTGCCGTCACCTTCAAGGTACTCCCCTTGAGAAGCTGTGCACTGAAGCCAGGACCTACTCCACCCTTGAAAGCAATTTTGGAACTCTTTTTCTGGAATGACCATCAGACAGTCACCAACACTGGTGACCAACACTTATCAACAATTAAGAACACTAATGAACACCCCTCAGCAAGACACTGGCACATCAACACGAGCACAGCTGTGAGACACCGATGTACCAAGTTGTTCACACAGCTCTGGCAAAATAAGCACACAGTGCCAAGTTCGCGAACTTAATTGTCAGACCTCATATGATAGCAGCTCCAATGGCCATTTTAGAAAAAGAGTTCCACAGTTGCTTTGAAGGGTGGATTTGGTGCTAGCGTTACTTCATAGCTTCCCAAGGGGAATACTTCGAAGGTGACCATAGTGATACTCAGCAAAGAGGGATGTAGCACTTTTTTCTAGGATGAGTTTGCGAACTTAATTGTCGGTCTTTGCAGTGCCCCCCCCTTCATGCATGGGGGTGTGTGTGTATTAAAGCATTAAAATAAGTGATCTGCTGATTCTTCAGTCAAAATAATTTAAGGGTATTTGTATGACTAATTTAGTGCTTTAATTCAAAACCATTTCCTAAGTGCTTACTGTGAACCAGAGGCACCGTGCCCCACCCTGGAGGCAAACTGAATAAGGGGCACAGCATCAGGTCCAGTCCACAGCTCACAGTCAGGTCAGAAAGACTCATCCTCATGATATAATTAATAACTTAGTAACGTCTAGAAATGTAAATAACTGCAAACTTGGGTGAATCAAGAAGACCTCAAAAAATGAGGGGTTGGGAGGCTAAATTTTGAAGGATAAAGGATGGTTTAAGAATTTCAGACTTACAGTGGATTCATCTTGGACAATAACCACAAGAAACTTGATGTGTTTCCTTTCCATCGAGCGGCTCTAACACGCACCTTTGCTTTACTTCATACTCCTTTGCGAATTCACTTAATTTCCTTGCACTTCTGTGTCACAACAGGAACTGTTCTGTGTTGGCATGCTTGTCTGTCTTGGGCATTTACTTTATTTCATTCTATTTTGACTTTACTTTTCTTGAACACCATGTGGCTCCAATAAACAAATGCACCTCCTTAAGTGTTTCTGACAGGTCTGGCATGATTAAATCAACTTATGGAAATGCCTTAAGACAAGTTGTATGCTTTTCTTTTAAAAAGCTGCAGGTTTTATAAGTCAAGCTAGAGAATGTTGTGGAAAGGGAGCCTAATAGAAGATTGGGTTTAGTTTTCTCTAAGGGAAAATGTGTACCAAGAAAATGGCAATAATTTTTAAAACCTACCAAAAACCAGGCAGTTATATTGAATATGGGATACATACAGGTTAACGAGGCTTTAATAAATTTTAATTGCATAAGTGCTACATTCTTACTGCATCATTTTTAAAAATGCAGGTAGACAAAAAGAATGAGAAAACTTAAAAATCGTGATAATCTCAGTGCTCAGGGATAACCAAAAAAAAAAAATTGGAAATTTTTTTCCAGTATTGCTGTACATTTACTTATTTGCTTAAATATATGTTTGACAAAAATGAGTTCATATTATACAAACTATTCTGTAACCTACTTTTTTCCACTTAGTAATGGAACATCTTTTTAATCTATGTATGTATGTACGTATCTATTTCTCTATCTATAAAGTTTAAGGACAGTCCAGAATTATTCATTCTTCAAAAAGCCCCAATTCCTTCTGATGGAGAATCTCCTTCAGAAGATAATATTTGGGGAGCGAGGTGTGCTCGCATCACTATTGACTAGTTACTACCAGACTATCCCATTGGACAGAAAAGTAGGGTACACATACAGTACACATACATAGAAACATTTACATCTAATGCATTTATATGTCTGTGTTGTGTACTGAAAATTCCCAGTGCATGCTGATACCTCTAACTCTAATCCAATCACCCCACCATAGCGTGTACTCCAGTGTTCTCCCTTTTCATATTCCTGTCTTTTCTAATCCTGAGAAATTTGCACCTATGATCCTGACATATGTACTGGTCATAGCCACTGGCTGTGTGTGACCCATCAGAATTCTGCCATCCCTTTGTGTGGGTGTTCTTACGACCTCACCAGAGGTATTACTCAACTCAGGCTCTAGCACCTCTTGCTGGGATGCCCACCCACAAGACACCCTCCTCAGCCCGCTCAGACTGTGATGCTCCATTGCAAGCCTTTTACATCCACATAAAGTGCTGACTGCCTGGGCTGGGCTGCTGTCCACAAGGAAGCCCTCCTCACCTGACTGGGACTGCATATCCTGGGCCAGGCAGCCCCTCTCTAGGACATCCTGCCTATCTCATAAACCTCTAGCACCCTGGAATCTTACAGGAATTCTGACAGCCTCACTGGGTGCCTTCCTACATGGACTTCTCTCTTCCTCTGAACATTTTTCAGCACCCTACCCTGGGCCACCACCTTCCTTTTTATACCGGTTGGGTTTCCCCCTTCCCCTCTCAGGTATGAACACCCATCTTGCCTGACCCCTCCTAATTGCTTTTGGGTTAAATTGTTCAAGGAAAAAGGAAAGAAAAGGAAAGGGGAGGGGAAGGAAGAGAAATAATGGCATTTTAGTGAAAAAGAATTTATAGTTTCTTATCCTGATATTTTATCTCTTATAATGAACCTTCCCTTTACACAATGGCAATGTTCTTCATGTAATTAATCAAAAATTAGATTATGTTTTCTTTTCTTTTCCTTTCTTCAAAAATGAGGCTGTTAAATACTGAGAATGATCAAAACTTTTATTTGCTGGTGGGCGGGAAGGGAGGGGACTCTGAAGGATTCATCTGTACTAGACAAGTAGATTACATCAGAAATAGATAGGTTTGCCTACAGCCAATTTACTAAATTCTTCCAATTCTGAGAAATGAGTACATTATGTAATTATTCATATTTCTTAGCCTTTGTCTGGGTCACTGCTTCCTTTTGAGACTCTAATGAAAACTATAGCTCTTTTCAGAAAAATATGCGCACTGACTCTCTCAGACACACACTCACTATTTGCATTCAAATTCATTGCAGTCGTGTCCTTCTCCAGAGAGTATTTGACCTGCAGGTTAAGGACAGAAATGAGTCTTTCCAGGATATCAACGTTTGCCTATATAAACATAACATTAGCACCCAATCATTACGACCAGACTGACCTAGACTTGAGAGCATACTCTGCCCCTTACTTTATAACTTTGGCCCAAAGTTCTTTAAGTCCTATTTACAAAATGGAGATAATAACTACCTTCCAGCCATTTGTGAAAATCTGAATTTATAGAGAAAACATAATGGTTGCTAGCAGAAGTTAATTTCTGTGCTGTCACCTTTGGAACCACCTCCTCACTCTCAGGATTTTTCAGCTTTTCACCATACGCTGAGCGCAAGCAACCCTGGATGAGAGACTTTGAAGGTCCAGGATCATTTAGTGCCTACGTTGTTGGGCTTTGTGAAATGTTATCTTTAGAGTGATAATTCTTGAATGATGAAAATACCAGTAGTGCTAAATACGTGCTGACTCTTCTACTAGCATCAGAGATTCCAACCTACACGCCTTCCTCAGTGTGTGAGGAAAAGTAACCAAAGTGGCAAAGGCTATAGGAATTCTGCCAGTAGTAGCAGTTCTTTCTTGGCTGTGGATCATTGCTCCAGTACAGGAATGTTGGCTCAGGTCGCCAAATGTAGAAGTCTTTTAGCGCAGTCATTAATTGGAGTTTATATAAGAAATTTTCTAATTTTAACACTTTCACATGGTCTCTCCATTTGCAACCTCCCCTGTAAATGAAGACGTGCCCAGATGTATGTCGATATTGGTCTATGTGGGGGTTTTGGTTGTTTATTTGTCTGTTTGTTTATGACAGGATCTTGCTTTGTTTGTTTGGCTAGAGTGCAGAGGGTCATCATAGCTCCCTGGAACCTCAAACTCCTGGGCTCCAACAATCCTCCTACCTCAGCCTCCTGAATAGCTGGGAGTACAGGCACCCACCAAGATGCCCACCTAATTTTTCTATTTTTTAGTAAAGACAAGGTCTTGCTGTTGCTCAGGCTGGTCTGAAACTCACAGCCTCAATTGATCCCCCAACCGTATCCAGCTATAGCGTTGGGATTATAGACATGAGCCGCCTTGTCTGGCCACGGTCTGTGTTTATGAATAAAAAGAAAGGACAATATAACTACATCAAAATATATGTTAATAATAGTAAGGATTTTTTTTATAATCATAAGTGTATTCAAGATATTAAGCAAAGAGAGCAGAAGCTGAGTAAACTCATGAACAATTACCCAAGATGCCCATCAAATCAGGAGAGAGATAATACTATTTTATTTTAGAACGTGAGGATGGCATTGTAGCATTGTGGCACTAGGTGTATTTGCCTGTGATTTCAGGAATATGGAAAATCCTTTGATATTAAAATAATTTCAAAAATGAAAAAGTCATGAAATGCCTCAAACATCCAAAACAAACTTCAACAGGTATACTTATAAATTCTAGAAAAGTCAACAGTGATATATGTTCAGTGTAGGTTGTTTTTTTGTTTACCCAAATTGTGGTTAATCTAAGTAATGTATGACTTATCAAGACATATATGAAATTTTTATTTAACCACTTTCATTAAAGGAAACAGTTATTTTTATTAAGCAAGAGTAAAACAAATGACAAAGTATTTCCCTAGAAAGAATTGGTAACTTTAAATCTTCTTAAATTAAGAAAATGCATTTCCCTAAGGCAACATATTCTTTTAAACAGTGTGCTTAGGGTCCATCACACTGGGATCATTTTTCTTGTCTTATCCTATGACACTAGGACCTAAACAAATATTCAATTAAACAATGTGGGCTGAAAATGCTGTCAAGATTTCAATAAGACACAAACATCAATTTAAGACAATCTTCAACAAAAAACTAAATACTTTAAAAAGTTAGGAAACTTAGTAGACTCATGTAAAGAAATAATACTGTTTTTCCTTATAGACTTTCTCCCTGCTAACAAAGTCCAGCTCATGACAGTTTAACCAGCATTGATTAAGCCACCTTTCCTGTGCCCTTACCTTTTGTGCTGTTCAGTCACTATACATACATATACATGTGTTCATATATAACTGTATGTATTACGCATACAATTCCTCTTTCTCTGTGTGTGTGTATGTGTGTAAGACTATAAGCCCCCATAGATAACTTGGGCTTTTAAAAAATTGCTTTCCTTCTTACAAATCTTTAAAATGTCGAAATCCATGGGCTCTGGCTGCTTGTAAACCTGAATTATGGGAACCCCCTCCCCACCCCAGCCAACAGTGCCATGAAAAATACTATCTAAAGCATCTTCAAGGAAGTTATTGAGCCTACTCGTTAACTCAGTAGATATAACAAATGCATTCCAGGGAAAAGAAACAACATCAATAAGAAAGATAGAAAAACTAGCGCATTTCATTAGCCGTTAGCAAGCAGGACACTGGTCATTTTCAGACATGGGGATCATTATCAGAAATGGGAATCATTAAGATCTAAGAGATAAAGTTCTAGCTCTTCAAAAGAAGCATTTATTTGTTTTCTTCCCTACAAATGTGTCCAAGGAATAAGACCACAGAAGCCCAGATATATTTGGAATAGGAGACCTGTGAAGAAATTTCTGAGTGAAACCCGGGGTCTTATAAAAATCTGCTATTGACCCCTAACATGGTGTGGCCACATTAGAATAGGAAGTGACGTATAGTCTACAGATATATGAAAAAATGCTCATCATCCTTAATCATCAGAGAAATGCAAATCAAAACTACTTTGAGATATCATCTAACTCCAGTGAGATTAGCCTATATCACTAAATCCCAAAACCAGAGAGGCTGGCGTGGATGTGGAGAAAAGGGAACATTCCTACACTGCTGGTGGGAATGTAAACTAATCCATTCCTTTTGGAAAGACATCTAGAGAACACTTAGAGAACTAAAAATAGACCTGCCATTTGACCCTGCAATTCCTTTATTAGGTTTATTCCCAGATGACAAAAAATCGCATTACAACAAAGATATTTGTATTAGAGTGTTTATTGCAGCCCAATTCATAATTGCCAGGTCATGGAAGAAACCCAAGTGCCCATCAATCCACAAATGGATCAACAAACTGTGGTATATGTACACCATGGAATACTATGCAGCCGTTAAGAAGGATGGAGACTTTACGTCCTTCATGTTCACATGGATGGAGCTGGAGAATGTTCTTCTGAGCAAAGTATCACAAGAATGGAGGAAAAAGTATCCAATGTACCCACCCCTATTATGAAACTAATTTATACCTTTTATATGAAAGCTATAATCCCCATGTATTCTTTACCTAGCTTCAACCACTATCAACATTTTGGCAATCCAGTTTCATCCATTCCCTTCTCACTTTAACAAGTGCATTTTATTTTATTTTTTTAAGTATATACCTCATCTCCTTTACTTAATTATTGTGTTAAGACATTTATACTCTATACTAATAGATCCGACATGTACCCTTGCATCATGCACCATTGGTGTGATCCCGCCATTCACCCTCCCTCCATCTGACCTCTCCACTCCTTTCGCCTCCTTCCCTCCTCCCTACTTCATCTTGGGCCACTTTCTATTCTTCATATGAAAGTGTGAGTGAGTGTAAATTGACTTCATAATAGTACTGAGAATATGGGATATTTTTTCCTCCACTCTTTTTTTTTAATTAAATCATAGCTATGTACATTAATGCAGTCATGGGGTACAATGTGCTGGTTTTATATACAATTTGAAATATTTTCATCAAACTGGTTAACATAGCCTTTATGACATTTTCATAGTTATTGTGTTAAGACATTTATATTACTACATTACTACTTTAGTAAGTTTCACATGTACCCTTGTAAGACACACTGTAGGTGTAGTCCCACCAATTACCCCCCCCTCCACCCAGCCTCCCTCTTCCCTCCCTTTCCCCATATTCTTGGGCTGTAGTTTCATAGTAGGGCTGAGTACATTGGATACTTTTTCTTCCATTCTAGTGATACTTTACTAAGAAGGATATGTCCAGGTCCATCCATGTAAATGTAAAAGAAGTAAAGTCTCCATCTTTTTATAAGGCTGCATAATATTCCATTGTATATATATACCACAATTTATTAATCCATTCATGGGTTTATGGGCAAACAAGTACATTTTAAAGCAAATCCCAGACAATGTATCATTTTATCTATAAATATTTTAAAGTGGATCTCTAACATTTCAATAACCACAATACCATCATAGCATATAAAATTAAGAATAATTTGAGTATCACCTTATAGCCAGAACATAATCAAATTTTCGTAATTTTCACAAATGTTTGAATCAGAAGCTAAGCAATATTGGTTGCTTATAACTTATTGTTTTTTATAATTTATTATTATATAGACCCTGTCTAATCTTTGTCAATTATTTGTTGAAAAAATAACTGAATTAATTTTTTGAAAAGAAAAGCCCACATTCTGGATTTGGCTGCTGGCTAACTACTTATAGTTTATTTTACATGTTGCACAATAGAGTTGATTTGACTAAATTAAGATAACTAAGTTCAGGTTCATTTGGAGGAAGTTAAAAGTATTTTAGAGGTGGTGCTAATCATGTTGTATCACATCAGGAGGTTCATACTGCCCAATGGTCTTGCTTTTTCAATGCCAGACTGATCAGTAAGTTTGTGTGTGGTCTGCCTGATCCATCCACTATATATTCCCCATCCATATTTTGTCTCAGTTTTGGCACGTACTGGATGTTTAATACCTAGATCTTTTGTTTCATTTGGGGTTGAACTGTAATGATTTTCTACATCTATCATTCCTTCTGTATTTATTAATTGAAACTCTTCTATAATCTCTCTTGGCTCAGTGCTTGTAGCTCAGTGAGTAAGGCACCAACCATGTACACCAAAGCTGGTGAGGTCCAGCCTGGCCCAGGACTGCTAGACAACAATGACAACTGCAGCAAAAAAAAAAAAAAAAAAAAAATAGCCAGGCGTTGTGGTGGGCATCTGTTGTCCTTGCTACTTGGGAGACTGGAGCAAGAGAATCACTTGGGCCCAGGAGTTTGAGATTGCTGTGAGCTGTGATGCCATGGCACTCTACCTAGGGCAACATAGTGAGACTCTGTCTCAAAACAAAACAAAACAAAACAAAACAAAAAAACTCTCTATCATCTATTTGTTGACCAGATATAAAAAGAGACAGAATAAACATTTTATTTGTCTCTTTATTTATTTGTTTTTCATGGTTATAAGTTGTGTCCTAGTCTTTTGTAATGGTTGGTAGTAGGATGATTTTCTTCTAGCCTTATCATGAAAGATTTAGTTTTTATATACCTGTTATATTTTGATAATTGGAGTCATTCCTTTTGGTGCATAAATTATCCCATCTTTAGCCTTGAAGACCATCCAAGTTGGCTCCTGTGGCCTTTTGGCACCCCATTAGTCTTTGATAAATTCCTTTTCTCCTGACATAAGGAAGGAGGCTTATTTTGTACATTTCTTCATTAAGATTTTCTATTGGCCATTTCTCCAAGGTGCCAATGTTCATTTTGGTGAGAGCTAGGGTGCTCATTGCTACTGAGTTGGCAATTGTTACTGGTTTTTCTTTTGAAGTGGATAGAGTTAGGAACAGTTTACTTTTAGGGTGGCACCTTGTAGCTCAAAGGTGTAGGGAGCCAGTCCCATATCCTGGAGGTAGCAGGTTCAAACCCAGCCCCAGCCAAAAAAAAAAGTTTGCTTTTATTTTTGAAGAAAAGAATACATCAGGAATTCCCAATGCATAGTTACCTTGATAAATTGCCATCTGTCCTTGAGATGTGTATTTTTGATATTGAATTAGTTAGAATTAGCTTTGGATTCATAGAAGATATATCTTTAATATTTGCCCAAATAAGACAATAATTCTTTTTTTTTCTCATATAAAAGTAGTCTACTGATGCGCTGGGCAAGGATTGGTGTCGCAGCTCCATGTTGTCATTAGTGAGCCAGGCTCCCATCTTTCTTGCCATCTTTAGTATCTCAGCTTCAATTAGTGAAACCACCATTCAATCTAAGTGTTAGCCAACCAATTAAACCAACAATTAGAACCACTGCAAGCTACTTAAGTTTTCACAGTGAATCCGGAATATTTGAAAAGAACACTGTAGCCACAATTAAGTTTGACAAAAATTTATGTGTTTTTCTCCATTTGGCTTCATATACTCAGAATCTGTTTACATTCTCCAGATTTTTGCCAACCATGTTGGTGTGTACACTTTGGCCTCCTGTGTAAATTAAATTTAAATTGCTCCTCTGAGGAATCCTAGGATCTGACTGTATGTGTACAGAATTCTGGAGACTGTGGGATAATGCGAGGCCATGAAAGAAAATTAAATTTCTCCTTAAAGGTAACTCCTTTATAGTACATACAAGATTGTTATGGGATCTTGAAGCAATGCAGGAATGTTATCTGACAGGAGAGGATGCTTCCACTGAGAGCAAGGTGATTCTGTGGAGGTTTCTGGGTTGGGAGGTATCAGAGACCTCTGAATTCTCCCATATGTCCTCTTTCTGATTTTTGCAATTCTACTCTTTCCCACTCAGCACCCTACCTTTCACGTAGGAGACCTGATAAAAACAACAGAGTATGATTTGGGGGCTTGTCATTCTGGGTTTATCTATCATTGTTAAAATTAACCATCCAAACCCTAGTCCTTAATTTCTCCAACCTCTACATACTATTGTATGGCAATGTCACAAAGTAGGCTAATATTACTATTGTTTTATTATTATTTGGGGGGGGAGTGTCTACTATGTTGCACAGGCTGGTCTTGAACTCCTGGCCTCAAGTGATCTCCTTCCCACCTTGGCATCCCAAAGTGCTGGGATTATAGGTATGAGCCACCACACCCAGGCCCCTAATGCTGTTAATGTCACTTTTAATTAGTTATTTTGCTATCCACCATGGACATCCAAGAGTGTCATGCCTTAATATTGGATGGATTTCCATTACTTTCAGCCATAGCCAGGCAAGAATCTTGGATTCTGCCCCATCCACCTTGTTCTACCTAGAGGATTATTGATGCCATCTCCAGAAACTAAGAATTTTTCTGATATATGCAGAAAAGAAGTACACTGATAGGATATTGAAAAGAAACCAATAAGGCACTGGAAATCTAGGCTCAGAAAATGGGCATTTAACAAAGGAACTCTGCAAGAAAAATGGCTAAAATCCCTATAAAACAGATTTGGGTAGGGCATTGCTGGCACTGTCACCACATCCTAGGCACTACAGCTTACAGTGCAATATCACTGACACTGCCAGCATATTTGTAGTTGCTACTGCTGCTCACACTGCTACTACAATGGCCCCTGAATACTGGATGCTACCACAGTGCTAAATACTAGTACTGATACCAGATTTTTGATACTGGATTTCCAGGCTCTTGGTCTTGACAATTTGATGAATGAATCAATGGACCACAGGATCAACAGTAAATTAGGTTTTATTCAACAGGTATTACAGCTCTCACAAAGAGCCAAACTTCCTTGCAGAGCAGGTTAGATAGGTATTATACAAGTGTCACAGCTCTTACAAAGGGCCAAACCTCCTTGCAGGGCAGGATACAAGTATTACAGCTCTTACAAAGAGCCAAACCTCCTTGCAGGGCAGGGTACAAGTGTTATATCTCTTACAAAGGGCCAAATCTCCTTGCAGAGCAAGGTATGTGTTACAGCTCTTGCTCTTCTGCTCTCGCTCCCTCTGAGGTCTGCAGCGATCTGCTTGGGCTCTCTGCTCAGGGGCTTATATACAGGCAATTGTCCAATGAGCTTTTGGGTCTTGAAAACAGACCAATCAGGAGCAGGTTTTGAAAATGGACCAATCAGGGATGCACTGGAGGAAGAGGAGGTGCCAGTGTCTTCACCCTATAGTGTCTGGTACCTCCAGTGGGGCAGCAAAGCTCCCCCTGCTTGCTGATGCTCCAGCCTGCTCCAGCCTGCTCAAGCCTGCTGGTTCCTCTGCCTGCTGCCGCCACCAACACCACCAAGACTGAGGCGGCAAGTTCTCCAGCCCCGCTAAGCTGAGCTGGCTGGAGCGCCACCTGTCTGGTATCGGTACCACTGTTACCCTTGCCCAGCTGCTGACCCTACCTGATGACTCCACCACCTTCCTGGCTCTTTAAGTCACTAGCTCCAGATTCAAAATCCTGAGGAGGTTGGTTCTGATGACTGGCTGAGCCTTGATTATGCACCCATACCCTAACTGCCATAATTCCTGGGAAAGTGAGTATCCATCCTTCTCAGCCTCTTTAGTGCAAGGTAGGCTCTGCCATCTAGGAAGATTCAGAGGTGGAGAAATACCTCAAGAATGAAAAGCGGGGGAGTTCAGACAAACATCCACTATGAGTTGGGAAATGGTACGTATGTTCTGGGTTTGGAAAATATGAAGAAAGAGTTGGAAGTTGGCCCAGAATAGGGGAAAACCTGGAATTAGGTCATTTAGAATTTATTTGGTAGGCAGAAAAATGTCACTGGAAATTTCTATACAAAAGACTCAAAGTGGGCTTCAGGAATATTAACCTGCAATAGTTAGGGTAGAAGGGCATTTGGAGAAAGGAGATTTTGGAGGCAGAGAAACCAAGAGTAGTCAGGGAAATCTCTACACAAAAGATAGGTGAACTTGAATAGCATCTGTAGCAATGAAGGTGAAAAAATAGGTGAGAGAATTGCAGAATTTAAATTGTAGAGCCTCCTAATAACCTGCTTCTCACTAAAGTATTCTTGATACCGGACTTTTGATATTAGATTTCCAGGCTCTTGGTCTTGATGATTCAATGAATGAATCAATGGACCACAGGATGAAAGTTAGGTTTTATTTACAGAGGTATTACAGCTCTTACAAAGAGCCAAACCTTGCAGAGCAGGATAAAATAGGTTTTATACAAGTGTTACAGCTCTTACAAAGAGCTAAACTTCCTTATAGAGCAGGATGCAAATGTTACAGCTCTTACAAAGAGCCAAACTTCCTTGCAGAGCAGGATCCAAGTGTTACAGCTTTTCTTCTTCTGCTCTCTCTCCCTCCATGGTCTGCAACAATCTGCTGAGGTCTTTTCTTTCCTACTCTGTCTCCCTCAAAGGTCTGTAATGATCTGCCCCTAGGCTCTCTACTCAGGGGTTTATATAGGGGCAGTTGTCCAATGGGCTGAAAGCTGAGCTGAAGCTGATTGGTCTATTTTCTATCCTAAAAATAGACCAATCAGGAGCAGGATTAAAAATGGACCAATCAGGGATGCACTGGAGGAATCACAAGTGTTTTGGCTGCTCGGTCTGGTCTTTTTTGCTACTGGAACCTCCAGTGGGGGGAGGAAAGCTCCCCAGCTTGCTCCAACCTGCTGGTTCCTCTGCCAGCTGCTGCCACCAAGATGGAGGTGGCAGGTCCCCCAACCCCACTCAGCTGAGCTGGCTGGGGCACCACTTGTCCAGTATCATTCTCACATTCAATTTTCCTGATAACAAAAATACTAGGGTCCCATTCAGAAATGCTCTATTCCTAAGTGGACTCAGTAGCTTTCCCGGCAGTTCTCAGGGTGAGGCCTGGGGTTCCAGAGACCCTTGCAGTGGCCCTACATGCTTAAACTATTTCCATAATAGTAATACATGATCTTTTTATTTGTGTTTTTAACTGTGTTGACATTTGCAATGATGATGCAAAAACAATGGTTTTCACCAGCCAGTGTGAAGAGTAAACGGACCAGAGTGGGAATGGTGGGAAATTGAGAAAAATAGGTCACACAAGAGACATAGACTACACGGAAGACAAAGAGATGGGATCCAGAAGTCTGGTGTAGCTAAGGACTGCAGCCAGCATCAAGCCCTGTGAACAGCTTTATTTATATAGTGCCTAAACAAGGTTACTTATGTTAACAATGTTGCAAATCAGCAAGGAAAGCAAGTGGGAATATTTTCTTCCTGCAAGGCTGAGGGGAAGTAACTGGATAAGTAAACAGATTTTTATCATAAACAATATTCCTAATGATGTGAATCTTAGTACATGGGGTGAAGATTAACTTTAGGGAAAGAAGGTTATGTGCTTTTAGGCAAAAAATAGGACGGTATACAGAAGTTAACATCAATTTATTGTTGTTTTAGGAAGGGAAGAGAAGCAGTTGGGAGTCGTTCCTTGAACGCACTGGGAGTGTGGGGGGGTCTTGGCACCTCACAAGCTGCACTCTACAATGGTGGCTGAAACTGTTCTTCAGCATGAATGAAGGGAGGGTACTAAAGTGTAGTAGCTTTAGGTAGTCATTAGTCTTTGTATTCATCACCCACACACTTGTAGCAAAAAAAGAGAAAAGGAAAAGGAAGCCAGTTTTCACATAAAATATCCTTGATGATGCAGCAAAAATATTATTTTTATTAAATCCTTGAGTGCACAGCTTTTCAGTAATCTGTGTCATAAAATGGGAAGTACGTGTGAACACTTCTTGAGGAATCACGAAATATATAGTTGTCTTGAGGAAAACACTTGTGTGATTGGTTTTTTAAAAAACGTTATTCAAATTAATATGAGGGTACCAAATTTAGGTTACATTGTTCTCACTTCCAGGGTAAAGTTCCATTTGTAGAAGAGCCCCTTACCCATGGTGTATAATTATTTGAACTTCAAGATAAACTCACCTCTCCCCACCTGGGGAACTTTTTTTTTCTTGGAAGAATGACTAACAGACAAACCGATTCTTCACTCTTGGCTATTTAGTGGATCTTTTTTTGAAAGTGAATGAAATGAGCCTGTCACTTGAGGAAAACAATAGTACTGTTGCCAATGATGAAATTTAGACTTTGGAAAAACTTCGGCCTGCCACCATGGCCTTGACAGTATCCTAACACTTAATGATTTATGTAATAATTATTGGTGAAAGAATGTGGTTTTCTTGATATTGTATAATGAACGTTGTCAACATTTGGAAGATCTGTATACCTCAGTAAGCCAATAATTGCCAAAACCACCTTTGCAAAATGTTGCAAAATCATGGGTAAGAAATCTATCCAAAGTACAAGATAGATCAATAGATTTTCATGTAACAAAGTAAAAAGTTCACTGACTTGATTTTAGATTCCATTTGCAACTAACCTCTAGGAAAATATCACTTGCCCAGTTTTGGTATAGTTATCAAAGAAGAGTATCTATAACTATCTGTGAAGTTTATTAAAATAAACCTTTTTCAACGACTTATCTATGTGAGACTCAACCACAACAACATATCAGAACACATTAAATATAGAAGCAAATATTATAATCTGAATCTTTGTCTATTCAGCTAAATATTAAAGAGATTTGCCAAAGTGTAAAATAATACCAATCTTATTATTTTTTAGTTTTGGAAAATATATTCAGTTATATCAATTTTTATTTTTATCATTTTTCACAAAAACTCTTGACTTTCATTATTGGGTTTTTTTTTGTTTGTTTGTGTTTTGAGACAGGGTCTCACTGTGTCACCCTTGGTAGAGTGCTATGAAGTCACAGTTCACAGCAACCTCTAACTCTTAGGCTTAAGTGATTCATTTGCCTCAGCCTCCCAAGTAACTGAGACTACAAGCACCTTCCACAATGCCTAGCTATTTTTTTCGGTTGCAGTTGTCATTGTTCTTTAGCAAGCCTGGGTGAGTTTGAATCTGTCAGCCCCAGTGTATGTGGCCAGCTCCACAACCACTGAGTTATGGGCACCAAGCCCACTATTATTTTAAAAAATGATATCATTAATCATTAGGAAAATGCAAATCAAACCACAATGAGATACCACTTCATATCCACTAAAATGACTATTGAAAAAAAAGTTACATATGTTTACACAATATACACACTACTGATGAAAAAGTAAAATGGTGCTTCCACTTTGGAAAACAGTTCAATAATTTCTCAAAGAGTTAAACTGAGAGTCACCTACCATATGACCCAGAATTTCTATCCTTAGGTATAAGCCCAAGAGAATTGAATGTACAAATTTGCATATTTATATGTATACACACACACACAAACACACACATGTGTATACACATACACATACAAAAGCTTGTATACAAACGTTCTTAGCACCATTATTCATAGTAATCCAAATGTGGGAAAAACCTAGATGTCTATTAATTGATGAATGGAGAAACAAATGTGGTATATTCACAAAATGGAGCACTATTTAACCATAAAAATGAATGAAGTACTGATCCATGCTACAACATTGATGAAAATATTTGGGGAAGTATAGGTGAAATGCCTATATGCCTCTGGCCAAAAAAGCTGTTTGAGAGAGAGCAGTGAAAAGACTTTGTGCAGGCATACTTGTAAGAAACTGAGGCAGAATCCCATGTGGCCAGGTTAGTTGTGAGCCTAACATGACCAAGACTTCAGCTGGAAAGCTGCTTTAAGGAATTAAGGTTGACTTTATAAGGCCAGTAAAAAAGCCCTTTGGAAAACTGGCCATATACCCATCAATAACCTTTCCTGATCTGTGGTAAGTAACAAAGGACACTTGCTGACAGGTCCGGGAATGGAAGTGTGCTTGGGGACCTCAAGAGAAGAGGAATTTGCCTAATGCATACAGGTATCTAATGGCACAGATGAAACTTGGGCTCATGAAAGGCTTTTGAGAAGTCCAGCCTAAAAATTCCTTATAAAAGTTTCCAGCAAACCCCCCCCCCCCGACTTAAGGCCTACATGGGAGCAGAGGTTTGCACACAAATTCCTGTATGCCCAAATTCTTTATGCCTTGTTTAAAGATCTGAAGTAACAGCCTCCAAACAGCAAAGCTAGCAAGGGTAAGTATTCAATGTACCTTGTCCCTCCATAGCCTCAGGCGTCATCAGATAAGAACAAAGAAATAATGGCTAACAACATGTTCTCCATTAAGTTATGTTAAATTGGGTTATGTCAAAAGGTGTATGTTGAGTGGATTATTGGAAGCTAATCACAAGGTAGTCACATGATGTTTAAATGGATCAACAAGGTCATTGCTGTATTGTGCGCATGTACAAAATTCCCTATATAAACCAAGTGCAAATAAAGAAGCTCACCATTTTGCCTGAGTGAGCAGATGGTCACCTTTATTTAAAACACAATTTTAAACGTGCTTAAAAGTGACATCACTTTTCTGAGAGACCCATACAGCAACAGGGAAGTGAAAGAAGTCAGACACAAAAGGCCATAGCGTATGATTCAGTTTATATGAAATGTCCAAAATAAGCAAACTACAGAAAGTACATTAGTGATTGCCAAAGGCTGTGGGGAAAAAGAATGGACAGTGACTGTTGATGGATATACAGGTTTCTTTTTGAAGTAAAGAAAAATGTTCTGGAATTTGATGAGGAGGATGTTTGCACATTCTTGTGAATATACTTTTAAAAAAAACAACACAGAACTGTACACTTCAAAACGGTACAGTTTATGTTTGCAAAAATATATCTCAATAAAAAATTATGTGCCAGGAAAAAATCATGGCATTAGTGCTTAGTCATTAATAGTAAAGTTGTTTCCATTACAAATATGTTTTGAATAGTAGGGTTTTAAGGGTTGAATATTGATGTAGGTCATGCAAAGAAACAAATGCTGGTGATTTTAGAAGACAATTTTTCTGTTTTTGCTTACTAGCCCTAGTGGATTTGCCTCATTCAGACACTAAGGATTATTAATATAAAACAGAATCCCTACAGCTTTCACTTTTCCGCAAGGGTAAGAGTCCTCTATAGACCAAAGCTATCTGATTTTATGACATTTGCTGCAATTTAAGGGTAACTGTCATTAGGAAGAAGAGGAAGCCAGATGGAGAGTGGTTGGAAGTTGGGGGTGGGGGTCGGGTGGGAGGTAGTTGTTTTTGTGACTACAGCAGTAGGACGATTTGGCAGTGATGATACTCAAACAATCTGGCTGGACGTGGCAGTCATGTGTTGCAGAGGTTTGCTCTGTGTGAAGTCTATTTCCCTTGATAGAGGGACCAGCAAGAATATCAGAGCCCAGTGCTAACAGAAAAGGGTTCAGAGGTTCCTGTCCCAATGGAAGGAGGCAGAAATTGGGACAGAAGCTCAGCCAAAGATATCAGATGAACATAAAGAAAATACTTCAGTTTTAGAGGTTACCAAACTAACTCACTCTATAAATCAGCTAGGGTTTTTTTGGTTTGTTTTTCAAATCTCAGCCTTATATTTTGTCTTGGGAGGAATTTCTAGAAGCACTAAATGCTTATTCATCTGACATATGAACTTTTGTTTGCTTGTTGTACATGTTTTAACCAATGACAGGATATTTACTACTATTACTGAAAAACAAGCACTAAATTATTGAATATTCCTGAATGGAGGGAAAAAAAAATAGTAGAAAGAGTGTATACTGACAACATAGAAAATGGAATCACTGAAAAGCATCAATTATAGGAAAACATGTTTTGCAATTTTGTTGAATTTCATTGTATATTTTTAAATTGTTTTAATTTCCATTTTTTAATTAAATCATAAACACATAGATCATGTATACATTAATGCATTTATGGGGTACAACGTGCTGATTTCATATAGAATTAGGAACACTTATATCACACTGGCTAATATATACCTCATCTCCTTTACTTATTGTGTTAAGACATTTATATTCTATACTAATAGATCCAACTTGTACACTTGCATTATGCACCATAGGTGTGATCCCACCAGTCACCCTCCCGCCATATGACCTTCCCCCTCCCCTCCCGTTTTCCCATCCTCCCACCTTCATCTTGGGCCATAGTTGTGATCTGTTCTTCATATGAAAGTGTGAGTGATAGTAAATTGGTTTCATAATAGTACAGAGTACATTGGGCATTTTTTCTTCCATTCTTGAGACACTTTAGTACGTAGGATATGTTCTAGCTCCATCCATGTAAATGTAAAAGAGGTAAATTCTCCAACTTTTTTTGGCTGCATAATATTCCATGCTATACATATACCACAATTTATTAATCCATTCATGGGTTGATGGGCACTTGGGCTTCTTCCATGACTTGGCTATTATGAATTGAGCTGCAGTGAACAATCTGGTGCAAATATCTTTATTATAAAGTGATTTTTGGTCTTTTGAATATACACCTAGTGGAGAAATTGCAAGATTAAATGGCAGGTCTACTTTTAGATCCCTGAGTATTCTCCATACTTCTTTCCAAAAGGGATGTATTAGCTTGCACTCTCACCAGCAGTGCACAAGTGTTCCCTTTTTTCCACATCCATGCCAACATCTGTAGTTTTGGGATTTTGTTATGTGAGCCACTCTTACTGGAGTTAGGTGATATCTCAAAGTGGTTTTTATTTGCATTTCTTTGATGATTAAAGATGATGAGCATTTTTTCATGTGTCTGTAGGCCATGTGCTTATCTTCTTCAGAGAAGCTTCTGTCCAAGTCCCTTGCCCACAATGAAATGGGATTACTTGTTCTTTTCTTATTAATAAGTTTGAGTTCTCTGTGGATTCTAGTTATCAAACCTTTGTCAGAAGCATAACCTGCAAATATACTCTCCCACTCTGAGGGCTGTCTGCTTGCTTTATTTACTGTGTTTTTGGCTGTGCAGAAGCTTTTTAGATTGATCAGATCCCAGTAATGTATTTTTGGTGTTGCTTCAATTGCCCCAGGGGGTCCTCCTCATAAAGTCTTCTCCCAGGCCAATTTCTTCAAGTATTTCTCCTGCACTCTGTCCGAGAATCTTTATAGTTTCATGTCCTAAGTTTAAATCTTTTATCCAGTGGAAATCAATTTTTGTTAATGGGGAAAGGTGTGGGTCCAATGTCAATCTTTTACAAGTTGCCAGCTGATTCTCCCAGCACCATTTGTTAAATAGGGAATCTTTCCCTCAATTTATATTTTTGATAGGTTTATCAAAGATCAAATGATGATAAGAGTCTGGGTTCATCTCTTGGTTCTCAATTCTGTTCCATACACCTACCTTTCTATTTTTGTGCCAATACCATGCTGTTTTAAAGATAAAAACTATTTTTTCTCTTTCACTGAGAATAAGCCCTAGTTAACAGAAACACTAATAGTGTTTTACATAACAATTAACTCACTTGGCATTAGAAAACTTGGCATTTGTTTTTTCTTTAAACAAAAAGTTTGCTCTGCTCTCTGTAGGGAACATCAATGTTTTTACTTTAATATTTTGTGATCATGCCATTTTTAAAAAAATCTCAATTTGAGTATACAGTATATCATCAGGTTCCATTCTGACATGGCTAAAAAGCCCTCTTCAATTTTTACAATTTAACCCAATCTTACTTTCCAATCACACCATATTCCACTTCCTCATCCTTGCTAACCATGGAGATTGATCTTCTCAGCATTCCCCAGATTAGCTGTTTCTTAACATTTATGTTTGCTCTGCTTTTTTCTTTTTTCAAGTATTCCCTTTTTTTATTCTGCCCAATTTCTGTTAATTTCTACTGTGGACACACAGAATCAGCCACTTCTAGCTTTGTGTTCTCAGCATGCACTATGCCCCTGATGCACGGTGTCCCAGAGTGGTTGTTCAGTCTGCATGCACTCTAAGGGGCACTACAACTTCTGCAGAGGTGCCTCTGGAGTCTTCTCATGAACTATGTGTGGTAAGTGGATGGCCAGGGGAGGCATTTGTGCAGGCAAACTTCCTGGCTTTCCAACCACTGTTCAATATTGATGGGGCTCAGAACACAATACTCCAAAGTACAGCATTTGAGAAAACAGCAGAAGCAGGAAGGTCTCAGTGGCCTTCTCCTGTTCTTCTCCCATGAATTAGGCCATTAAGGAATTTCTAGGCTTTCCTCTGACCTTCATTCAAAAGGTGCCCTTTCTATATCCAGAGAAAAAGAATATCCTTGTCTCTGAAGACACAAAGAAGAATCTAAACAAATAGTCCTTCCTAAGCTCCCCCCACCAGATGATTAGCATTAGATCATACCCTTTTGTCTTTCATTTGTATTTCTGCACAATTGTACACTCTTTGTCAAACCTAAACATAATACATAGACTTTCCTGTTCCTTTGTGTTTTCACTTCTGAAGGTTACCATTTCATGTAAAACTTATATTAAATAAATTTGTATCGTTTTCTTACTAATCTGTCTTTTGTTGTAGGGCCTCAGGTATGAATCTTTACGGTTTTTCTTCCCTTACAATAGAGTAACTCTATTGGGTTTTTTCTACACAGGGTTTCCATAGAAAACTATTATGTTTGAAGAAAGAATCCATGTTGATTACAAACAAAAGTCTAAACACCACTTATGCAGAGAAAAGAGAATGAACTCTGGAGTCAGATCTTAGTTGGTAGTTAAGCATCATCGCTCATTACCAGGGTTACCTTGGTGACTCATTGAATCTCTCTGACCTTAGTTTCCCATTTGGAATATTGGATAAATAATACCTAGTAGATAGGATCATTGTTAAGATTAAATAGAATTCTGTGCACAATGTGTCTGGCCCATTAATGAATAATAACTCTTTGCTTCCCCTTTCAGAATATAACATGTATAATTTTAACAATTATGTGTTTATGTCCCCCACTAGAATATGTGGGCAAGGAAGGAGACATAGCACAGTGTCTGGCCCAGACTGGGAACTCAATAAATGTCTGATGCATGAATAGATAGCTCTGGATACTTTGCAAATTGCAAACTGCATTTTAAGTCTTGAGTTTTTATTTCTTTAAGTGAACAATTCTATATTCAAACCAGACATACACCTGAAAAGTTGATGACTATTTCATCTCTCTCATCCTCCACTTGTTTTGGATTCCAAATGGCTGTACTTTCTAGAATACTATATTGATATTTCAGGTTAAAAGTATTGTTTCTTTGTATTTGTACCCATTTTCTTTAGCTATTCATTCCCTTTAGTATGATTGTTTTGCTCTTTCAAGTTCCAGGATATATTCTCCTCAGTTTTATGATGGTTAGTTTCCAAATAAAAAGGTCTTTATCAAAAACCTATATGGCTACTTCTGTTTTCTGCCTGAAAATTAACTTGGCTCATTGGTGACTTGCTAAATTATGATATCATTAGATCCCATAGGTACACTTCGAAAACAAACACACAAAAATTATAATCTTAATTATTGCTATGGAAAATCCATAAATGATAAATGAATGCTGGTTGGGTAATAGCTTTTTAGTCAATAAAAGATGAGATATTTGATGGGAAAGAGGGTTTTTCTTTCATTTCTAGATTAAAAGTTTTCATGTGTTCACATTTAGAATTATTGTCTTAGAAGGTACAATAGTTATTGCAAATTCATAATTTTCTCTTTTGGAGACTTTTATTAACCATGAAAAGATCTCCCTGGGCAATGCTTTTGATCTTGAACAAAGCTAGTCATATGTATCTTTTATAAAATTTTTATAGTGGAATGAAGTAGTAAAAGAAAATATCATGTAACTTCTTTAAAAGTAATTATATGAACCAGAGTACCACTAACAAGTAATATTTTTACATTATTTTGCTGGATAAAGTTCAGAGAAAGGTCTGGCTTTGTCTGAAATATTTAGTAAATACTACATAGAGTTCATATTTAAGTGAAGTCTTGAAGAATTAATAGCATTTGCATGATGAGAAAAGTGTTTCAGGTAGGGAGGATACCCTCCACCAATTGATGTTGGGTTTGTCTTTTATGTGACAACCTTACAATGTTGAAAACAACTATTGTGGTGACTGTCAGTCTATGCTCTTTATGGAAATGCACACATGAAGAGGGTGAAAAAGAATTGGCAATTTCTCCTTCTTTAACCCTCTTTTTTCTCTTGGAACAAATTACAGGCTGGGCAAGTTCCAGCTTACTACTAGAGTGTTTCTCCCATGTTAGGTACTGCCACTTGCAATAGAGTATCTTTGCTCTGCAACTTTCTTTTCCTGCATTGTATGTAAAAAAATTCTAAAAACTGAAACATACACACTAAACATTCTGAAAATTGCCTTAGAGGGGACACTTGATCTTGCCTGAAGCCAAATCTTTAGTCCTTTCTATGACCTACGACTTGTTATCTTGAGAGAGGATACCCAGGAAAAGTAAGGTCTAAAAGAATGAAGAGCTTCTCATGGGCGCCCAAGGACACTCCTGCAAAGTTCGCCCCTTTGTGACTCAGCTCTTAGGGATTTATAGAAACATAACTTCCTGGGACCTTGAAACTAACCCTTACTTCTGCTTTTGTAAATGCCCCACTCCCGCCTTCTCTGGCTCAATTCAAACTGACCAGTGAGAAAGGTACCCATGGACAAGGAACCCTTGGCTGGAGACAAAAGGGAAAGGACAGAGCCAGTTGGGAGGGAGGTTGGCCACTTTTTGATTCCAGTCTGCCATGACTACAACAGCTGATAAAGCCCTTCCTCTTCTAAACATGGGTGTTTGGGTATTTCTTTCTCTCCATTGAGCCTCATTTTCCTGGAACAATCTTGCCTCCATTCATTCCATACGTCTTTATCTTAGCTTCCAACTAATATAAAGATCTTGGGGGCAGAATATATCTTATAACTTTTGTTCTTCTGTAACATTCCTTAGTGCTAGAATCTGGGTAGAGCTTCATAAATACCTATTAGATTGCTTCTTTAATTTGGGCACTGTGGGGATAAAAGAAACTGCTGAAAAATATAAGTCTGGTCAAACTGACGTTATAATTGTGGTTGTAGATATGTGTAAGATATTTCTCATTGGCCCTCCACACCTACTCTCCATCCTTCAGTCTCCATTGACTGACTTTTATGGACAGTATAATTCACTTCCTTGATCCCTGCTTCCATTTGGGTATTGCCAATAGGAGGCATTGGTAGGAAATCAGAGGGGCAGCATGGTTAGCTTAGGGTAGTTATTCACACAGCTCCCTTTCTGCAGGGTTTCCCTGCATCCACAGGCTCTTCAAGCATCCTTCTCATATACATACAAATACAACACTCTTCAGATTCCAGTAATTGCTCACTCCTCTTATTCCTTCAGATCTAGAGATGGGAATGACTCCCATTTGTTTAGCTTAACCCAGCCCATATCTTTCTAATAGTACCTCCATTAAACTCTCTCCTGACTCATCTAGATCCTGTTGGGATTCTGGCTGGCACTGTGGTGCCCATAACTTTCTGGTTATCTTACAGAAAATAATTTGCATTAGTTTTTGTCATTATAGAGCAAAAAACACTAATTTAAAGTAAATGTTTACAGACATGTAACCTTCTGAAATTGATGCTGGAGGTGACTACATAGAATTTTAAATTATCACCTTCAATGATTTGTGGACCAAAGCCAACTTCTTACTCAGCATTACCCTTTTATACATTTGTTCATGTAACAAAGGTGTTTCCTGCCCAACTATTTAATGACCTGTTATTAACCAGCCTCATTTATTCTAATACATTGTTTTAGGTGCTTAATTGACTCAGTCCTCCTATGCAAGATTAAACTTGAAGATTAAAGGAACCCTTATGACTATTACAGTCTTTATGTAAATGAGAGTGTGAACTAAATATTTGTGTGAATAACAAATGATAGTTTGATTCTACATTTTTTCAACAGTGAAAGAATAATAAAAAAGATCATAATACTATTAGAAATTACAGAAATATATGCTCTCTAGGCCATGCTTGTTTTATGGAAGAATAAGATAATCTTAAAATATTACTGTTATTATGATTTTTTTAAAAGAAACTTTATCTTTCAGTTTAAGGGTATTCAATCATCAGATAGTTTATGTCAAGATATATAATTTTGACCCTCATGCTTCTGCTAATAGGAGAAATAGGTAATTGAAGACAATGTTAATTTGATAATAAACTTAAGGTTCCCTTTTAAGGTTGTTCTCTAATTATTACAAGGAAATGTATAGGTTTTGAGATATACTGAAAAAAAAATTTCTGTAAAATATTCTTTCTTTACTTTTCTGTTAGAGTCAATTTATACTTGGGATAAGAAGGAAATCTATTACCTTTGGTTAAAATTATCATAATAGGAGCTCTAGAAACATAAGGTAAATGAATGAATGAGTGAGAATTTTCAATGTAGCTTTAGAAATGGCCTAACAGTGTCTGAACAATAACATAAAATTCACGCATCCATATGTTATCTCAAAGTACATTTGAATGTCTTCTCTGTTTCAGGCACTGAACTAGGTGCTAAGGATACCTCTGGATAAAAGCCAATGCCATGGCAATATCATCTTTAATTAGGGATAAAGTTCAAATATTTAACAACTCACACATCAATGTCCCATGTAATTAAAAGAGAAGCCAGCCACAAACAATGGATTCAGCTGGACCAGGGCTTCCTAGCTGAGTGTCTCCAATGCTTGGTTTTATCATTTGTAACCTCTGAGCCATTTACTGAGGATTTTCATTTGCTCCTCAGTTGAGAGTAGGATAGCTGATGCTTCTTTCTTTGTCTGTGTGTCTTCTGTTCCTGTGATTCTGAGCTGTGCCAGACCCTTTCAGGGTGTTGGTCTGAATTTTGTGTCTTTGGCTTCGCTAATGTCTGGATATCAACTTGATTTTCTTATCATGTATCTATGTCTGGGCTCTTGACTGTATTGTAATACATTTTCTACTTCTGAAATCTTGATTCCCGTCTCCCTCCTCTAAGCACACATGGTACTTTTTATTGTGGTGTTTGTTACCCTAAGTTATTTAAGTAAAGATCTTATCATCCCTTCTAGATTATAAGCTCTTTGATAACAGAGAGCTACTCTTATAGAACTGGAGATACACACATATACATAGACACACACACACACCCCCCAATAGCCTTCAAAAGAAAGAAAATTATTATTACTTTGTTACTTTATTAGATATGACAATGATGTTGTAATTCTGATTTCAAAAATTCCTTATCTAATAAATATATATACTGAAACATTTATAAGATGAAACAAAAACAAATAAAATAAAAACAATAAAATATTGGTAATTATTGAAGCTAGGTAATGGGTACATTGGGGTCACTAAAATTTTTTCTTTACTTTTATGTGTTTAAAATTTTGTTTTGTTTTGTTTTTTAAATCAACACAAATCTTTATTTTTTGATTTAAAAGATATAATGTTAAATTACAGGGAGAATATTCATTATAGCAGATGTCTATCTGTAATAAATATATATATTATATATGTCATATAGTTCACTAGCAGGTTTATTTTTTAAATGAAAGGTAAGAAGGAAATTGGTTTGAAATATACAAATTAATTTATCTAGAAATATAGATAAGATAGATTTGCATTTTTCCAGTCTTAGAGCCTCTTCATTTTCTAATTCCCTTCTTCTTGGAACACTTTTCCATTAAGCATGAATACTCCTGTTGTTATTGTTTAGGGCTGAGTGAGGACCACCTAGTGTCCTTATCTAAAGTTGATTGTGCCCTACCTGGTAACTAGTTAATTATTATATTTTGCTTATTTGAAGGATTTTTTTACTTCTTCCTGCATTGTCTGCATCCCCAACAATTTATATAGAGCTTAATACATATTTGGTGCTCAAGAATTTTTTAAGTGATTGCTGTAGGCTTTGTTTTTTGTCCCTATTACATTCAACATTTTTATCAGCAACTTAGAAAAGCATGTAGAAAGACACACTTATCAAATTTTTAGATGATCTAAAGCTGGACATTCACTGCTAATTTAAAAATGAAGGTACAAATATCTCAATGTGTTGAAGTGAAATAGAATAAAACTATTTCACTGGGGATAAATAAAAGTGAAATATAAAATCTTAAGTTAAAAAAATATAATACAAAAAAGCATAGCTTAGCAGCAAATCATAAGTTAAATGACCTAGGAATTTTAATTGTAAGCTGTTTGGTGGCTAAAATAAACAACTCAATTAATAGAGGTACCATATCCAGACAATAATGCCACCATATTCTTCTGGGTAACACATATCTGGAACAGTGATGCGTGTGTTGGTTATTTGATCATCTGAATATTTATTTATACTCACTTCCAATTCATTAATTTTCAATGAGTAGTGTAAACTATTGTATTCACTGGCCAGAAATTTGTTCTTGCAGGCAACCTAAGTGGAATAATAAAATAGGAATTAGCCATCTAGTTATTGAATGAGGATAATACAATAGTTATTCTTTGATGACATCAGACTCTAATAGTCTGAGCTGTCATTTTCACAACAGGGATGTTTCTGTAGAGTGGATGATCTTCCAATGCTCCACCTTTCACTGGATTTAGGCTTAGTGCAGTAACGGCTTCCTTCTATTATTGGCCTTGGGAGTCTTAGCATCTTTTCTTGGATCTCTCAGCTCTTCCCTCATTGCTGTAGGAAACCCTGTATGAGTTCTATTGAAAATCCCAATTTCCTGGCGCAGATGTGGAGAAAAGGGGACACTTTTACGCTGTTGGTAGGACTGCAAACTAGAATCCTCAGAGAACTCAAATTAGACCTCTCATTTGATCCCACAATCCTATTACTAGGTATCTACTCAGAAGGAAAAAAAATCATTTTATTATAAAGACATTTGCACTAGATTGTTTATCATAGCTCAATTTACAGTTGCCAAGATGGGGAAACAACCTAAATGTCTACCAACTCAGGAATGGATTAACAAACTGTGGTGTAAATATACCATGGAATACTATTTAGCCATAAAAAGATGGAGAATTTACATCTTTTGTATTAATCTGGATGGAGTTGGAGCACATTCTTCTTAATAAAGTATCACAGGAATGGAAAAGCAAGTATCTAATGTACTCAATACTAATATGAAGCCAGTAGATGATCTAATATATGCCCACACAAGAGAAAAAACTCAATCCAATTCAAGTTGGGGGGAGGGAGAGGGAGTGGGGATTGGGGAAGAAGGAGGAGTTTAGGGTGCTCCCACTTAATGGACACAAGGTAAGGGTATATGGCACATCTCTTGGGTATGGGACACAACTACAAGAGGCACTCTAGCTAACAAATGCAAATATTATAACATAATTATTTGTATCCTCACATTAACCAAAAGAAAATTTGTTTAAAAAATAAATAATTGAAAGAAAACCAAAATCCCAATTTTCTTTAGGATAGGAATTGGTACCATAACTTTTGGGATTCATGGGGTTTGAAATTGTAGAAGGGACAATGTTTATGTTCCTTAATCATTATGCATACACACTCTATTGAAGCATTTGTAATAATATTTTTTTAAGTATTTATGTATATGCCAGATTTTTTGCATTCCTTATTCCTAATTTTTACAACTATAGGACAAAATAGGTGTTATGGTTTGCATTTTACAGATGAGGAAC
The DNA here is from genome assembly GCA_963574575.1 of Galagoides demidoff. Taxonomy (NCBI): domain Eukaryota; kingdom Metazoa; phylum Chordata; class Mammalia; order Primates; family Galagidae; genus Galagoides; species Galagoides demidoff. Next base: position 57,812 of record CAUYQV010060238.1, read on the forward strand.
AAGAAGCTCAGAAAGTTCAGGTAATTTTTGCAGGGAATAGTTTATAAATGACAGTCTTAATTCAGTCTGATTTCAAAGTTCACATTGCTGTTCTCATTTCACCTACCATCTCTCTTGTCTCTATCACACATGTTGAATTTTCTTTTGCTGATCTGATTATTTCACTGAAATTTGGTGAGTTTCTTGAAGGTAAAAACTATATTATCCTCTTTTATTTCCACTGGCTGGCATAATGTCTGGCTAATAGTAGACATATGCATACCATGCCTTTTTGAATGAATAAATAGAGGTGAAATGTCACTTAGCCCTTAACCTATATTTCTATTCTTTGGGAATATGAAATCTGACAAATAAGTTCCTGAACATATCCTAGAAAAAATGTTACATACTTCATTGCTGAATATCACTATGGTCACCTTCAATATTCTTCCCTGGAGAAGCTAAGCACCCTCACCAGTGCCTAATCTACCCTTCAAAGCAATTTTGGGACTCTTCTGGAATGATCATCAGAACTGTCATCATACAAGATCTGACAAAGAAATCCACAAACTCATCTTAGAAAAAATGCTACTTACCTCATTGCTGAATATCACTATGGTTACCTTCAAAATACTCCCCCTGGCCATCTGGTGACTATAGTGATATTCAGCAATGAGATATGTAGCACTTTTTCTGGGATAAGTTCATCAACTTAATTGTCTGACCTCATATCTGTAGCAGGTCTTTGATTTTGTATTTATTTCTGGCAAATTCCTTCATGTTCACTTTCCCTCTTAATCACTGGCTGTCATTTTCTCCAATTGCATTCCTTGCTGAAAATACAAATATATCATGCACCAGAGACAAAGTTGTGTCTGGCAATTAGGAAATGGTGAGAAAATACAAAATATGAATAATGATACTGTTTATTTGGTGAGACTAGGGTTAAGGGTAAAGGACAGATGGTGTTTGCAGTGATTTAAACCCTGCCACACTTTCTTAACACCTTTTGTTTTATTTGGATTCCCTACAGGTGGTGTCTCTTCTGTCCCTGCCACTAGTAAAATGAAGAGATTCCAGTTTGTATATTTTGGCATATATGCCACAAATGCATTGAGTGTAATGGTTATAGGTTATTATATTCATTTAAGCATATACACTTGCCTTAGAAAATGGCTTAGGAAGTGCCAAATGAATAGTAACCAGTGGCATGTCCTGTCATTGTAATTCTCTTTATCTTTTTAGCCACAGATGGAGTATGCTAACATATTTTACAGATTGTTTAACAAAAACCCTGGCCAACATCAAAAGACACAGTGTTCACTTGCAATAGGGCATCATTGGAAAGTGCGGTCCAAGATTATTTTTATTCACATGGTGATGCATTGACTTTTGCCTTTGAGGTTCTGATATGTAAACAACCCAATCAGAAGTCAAAATATTATTAATTCCACCAAGAAAGTATTAGATTACAAAAGAAATTGGAGTAAGTGATTTTTACTTTTTAAATGTTTTTTTGAGTCAGAGTCTCACTCTGTCACCCTGGGTAGACTGCCGTGGTGTCATTACTAATAGCAACCTTGGACTCTTGGGCTCAAGCAATCGTCTTGCCTCAGCCTCCCTAGTAGCTGGGACTATAGGTGCTCACCACAATGTCTGGTTAGTTTTTCTAATTTTAGTAGAGATGGGGTCTCGCTTTTGCTCAGGCTAGTCTCAAACTTCTGAGCTCAAGCAGTCTGCCTGCCTCGGCCTCCCAGAGTGCTAGGATTACAGGCATGAGATGCCGTGCCCAGCCTAAATTATTTTTACTTTTTAACTGATTTATTCTTAAAACTTTCCTCTAACTTGTTACTTTGAAAAAATTAAAATTAACAGAAAAATTGAAATAATACTAAGATGAATATTCATATACCTTTCTTCTAGGTTAATTATTAACATTTGCCATATGTTCTATCTTTCTTTTTAACTAATAATATAGTTTTTTACATTTAGAGTAGATAACTAATAAAAACTTTGTAATTGTTTAATTGTCTTTAGCCACAACTAGACACTCCCTAAGAGCAAGAACTAGGCTTGTCTTACTTATTGCTACATCCCCTAATATAACATTCGGCTCTAGTAGGAGCTCAATAAATACTCACTTACTGATGAGTTGAGTTGTCCTCTATACAGTTGGCCCTCATAAGCTGCACAAATCAATCAAAGCTTGAAAGAAAGTTCACTTGATCTTAAAATAAGATATTCAAAAGTGTCCTCTAGTATGAAGGAGAATATGTCTAAATCCTTCTCTTTCTGTCAGTACTTACTATAATGCCTTGTATCAGATACCTGCTCATTAAATATTCCTTGATAGAAAGAAAAAAACTTGGTTGGAGTATCCAAGACAGCCCTAAATATGATCAAGCTATGGAAAGTAAGCCTCAATAATAAAAATTTGAAGTGAATTTATTCAGACTTGAATGATGCATAAATTGATGCAGTATCTGAGATGGTCTCCGTTGCAAGATTAAGTATGGGAAATGGAATTCAGAGAAGAGGAAGAACAATTAACACAGAGGGGAAAAGGAAAATTAGCTTAAAATACTACATAGGGACTCTTAGACATAAAGACTTTCTTAAGAGTGAAAGCTGCTAAGTTTACAGATGTATTCTTATTCTGTAATCATCTGTGAAGTAATCTATTAACAGCATAGAAAGTTTCTAGGATCTTTTAATAGGTTTCTGACTAAGATGACCACATCTAAACATATCAGATAGACAAAAAGAATGTCAAAGGATGTTTTGCCATTGCTTGCATATTAAAGTCCAAATATCTTAGCATGTACTTCAAGATACTTAACAAAACTGTCTTAGACTCAAGCGATCCTCTTGCCTCAGCCTCCCTAGTAGCTGAGACTACAG